>JANVCQ010183244.1:0-23633 GCA_025531925.1 Erythroxylum plowmanianum
ATCATTCATGCAAGACCGCATTTAACGGCCAGGGTATTCCGCTACCTTAGGACCCTCATCGTTAAGGCCGCCATTGATTGGGGGTTCCTTCACAACCTAACCAGTATTATCTGACTAAGAAAATCCGTTAACCAGCCAACATTGGGCAGAAATCACACTCAATACTTTAATTTTTCATCTTATGCAAAGTGCTTTGTTTTAATTAAACAGTCGTACAACACCATTTTATGTCTCCTATTATTATTAATAATGGCACACCTTATCCCTAGGTTACGGTGTCAATTTGCCGAGTTCCTTTATGATTGTTATCTCAAACGCCTTTGTATTCTCTACTTGCTCACTTGGGGTAGAATCTAGGTACGGTTAATTTATTTTTCCAGAACATTTTTGCTTGTGTTATTAAATTACCAGAAAACATATTTCATTTTACTGTTTTATATTTATAAAACAAAGGTAATGATTTCAAAGAAAATCTTAAACTTTAATAACAAATGTTAGTCTTTGAACAATTTTCCCATCGTTTAATCCTTTAGGGCAGATCAATAAACTTAGGGGCCGTTACTTAAAATGATTCCATAAGCTTAAGGCGAGGGGATATCCCTTTTTCGTTACTCATGTCAGCATTCTTTCTTGGGATTGTTAAAGATTCAAATAGTATGTAAGAATCAACAATCAAGTAAATTTGATAAATTTAATATTATTAACATTACCCAATATTCCGCTACCCCATAAATATATAATTATGGTTAATATTTATGGACAAGGTTTCGGTATATTGTTTAGATCCGTTAAATTTTCGGTGCTTTTAACTAGACATCTTTCGATGTGCTTTGTAAATCAGTGCTCTGTTACGAGGTCTTTAAAAAATGGCCGCTTCTAAGCCTATTTCCTGATTGTATTTGAAAAAAACTTCCTTATTTTCACTTAACAATAATTTTGGAACCTTCAACTCTTGTTCTGGGCTGTTTCCCTTTAGACATACAACCTTATCGTACTATGTCCGACAGTTTAATATTCATCATTGCCATTCCGAGAGCAAATTCTCACTGATAAGATTTTCATAATCCCCCAATGTATATAAATTAATAATAATTTATCTGAGATCACAATTCTGTACCTGCAATGATGTTAATTAAATTACCTACTTATATAGGTTTCGCGGAAAACCAGCTATCCTAGTCAGATTTGTCTTTCACTAACTTACCACAATTCATCGGATATCTTTACAACGATAAACCGTTCGGACTTTTATAATCCTGATCATGGTAAGATCACTAGGCTTCGGGTCTAATGCTAGATACTAATTCATTATTTAATAATTGGTTTATCTAAGACATCTAAAATAATTGTTTACTAAATATTGTATATTTAATATATTTATTTTTATTTATCTTGCATCTAACATTAACTTGCTGACCCATTATGCAAAAGGTACGCTCTTATTTATTTTTATATTACACTCGAGCTGCTTATAAAATTACTATTTCAATCTATTCCCTCACGGTACTTCTTCACTAGCGCTTAACGTATCATATTGAGTCTTAGAGAAAGGTTTCCCTATATTCAAACAAATTTACATCCGTTTTACTTTAAAGACTAATTATTTATAGTGATGTTTAATCAACTATAAAATCTCATTTGATTTATATTCCTGAAGCTAATAAGATATTTCAATTCACTTCGTTTACTTACCGGGTTTCCCCTAGGAGCACTATATTGCGGATAATTCCTAATATATACTTATCTCCCTGATACGCAGCTATTTTTCCATAATAATTTCTTTATATACTTAACATCATGCCAGAGGCAAGATGAAATATTATATTACATATCACTTATATTACTAATAATATCAAACAATTTTCGGATTATTATGATTCGAACATAACTATTCCTCAACCCAAATGAGGCACCTAACCAACCTGGTTCTAATCCGTTAATATACTAGTTCTATACGGCTAATCGAATTCGAATCGATACACTTCGTTTGGAAGACGAACGGTCTACCATTAACCTATAGCCGTTATTATTACTAGTAAAATTTTATGTAAGAGCTATGAGATTTGAACTCATATTACAATGATTAAAAGTCATATACTTTACCATTAAGTTAAGCTCTCTTCCTCTCTTAATCCACAAGAAATATTATATTTCCACCTAAGACTTGAACTTAGATCTAGATATTAGAAGTATCCTGCTCTACCATTAAGCTAGTAGAAATTTAAATATTGTTATATATATGTATCTAACAGAGGTACGGAGGAGTCGAACCCCTTATATTCGATCTGCAATCAAACTGTAAACCTTTTACTACATACCTCTTCAATAGTGTGTACAAGAGTCGAACTTGTAACAATTGTGTCCGTAGCACAACACTCTGACCATTGAGTTAACACACTTTAACTATATAAATATTAAAAGAGCCCTTAATATGAATTGAACATATATCAGAATATTAACAGTATCCTGCTCTACCGTTGAGCTATAAAGGCTATACTCAATATATTAATTTAGGAAGAAAAGGAATCGAACCTTCGATAGCCTTAGCTATTGAGTTTACAGCTCAACCCGTCATACCAACAAACGGGACCTTCCTTTTACGCTCTATATATAATAAATCATATAAGTTTTTTTTTATTTTTTTTTTCTAATGTTTAATCGTCCCGTGCAATTTCCACTACACGAACCATATTTCGACTTAACACTAATCAGAGCCATGCATACGAAGATTCATGAAGAAATGATATGTTAATTGTTATCAATATATCTATTTCAACAAAAAACCAAACTTATTGCACTTAGTCCTTTTAGCGCCTGACGAGTGGTTAGTACCTATCCGAGATTAGATCCACCGTAATGTAGTAACTTACGATTACTAGTAATTCCTTGTTCATGTAATCGAGTTTCAGATTACAATCCCTATTATATTATAATTTATAGATTAGCTAATACTCACGTATTTGCCTCTATTTGTTTATACATATGTGGCACGTCTATAGCCCACAATATTAGGGTCATGATGACTTGTCTTAATCCCTGTTAATATAACCAAAATTTAGTTAATATCTTCATTTCTAATAAAGATGAGGTTTACGTTAATTTAATGAATCTAACCATAGTCTCACGACATTAACTGAAGACAGCCGTGCAACACCTGTGCAATATACTTATAAAAAAATAAATATCTTTTATTTTCACTAAAAATCTAAAGCATTCAAATTGTGGTAAGGTTATTCGAGGATCATCGAATTAAATAACATACTTCACTACTGGTTTCGGAAACGGTCTAATGGTTTCAGTTTCTGCGTTGCCACATTACTCTTGAGGTGGAATGCTTACACTTTTATTTATACACTAATTATTTAATATATAACATTCATCATTTTCTGCCTGGACTACTAGGGTATCTAATCCTATTCGCTCCCCAAGCCTTCGTCCTTTAACGTCAGTTTATACATAGAGGGCTGCTTTCGCCATTACACATCTCATAAGTATGACTGTATTTCATCACTACTCCTATGATTCTTATATTTACCTCTTACATTAAACTCTAGTATATTTGTACCCTAATAGATATAAATCTAAATATAATGGGCTTAATATACCGTCTAAGTACCCTTTAAACCTAATAAATATGAATAACACTAGTCTTCCTTGTATTGCCGCGACTGCTGGCACAAGACTTGGTCAAGACTTATAAATAGAAATTTGTCATTATCAATTCACTATTTAGAACTTTATCCGACATAGTCGGTTCGTATACTACATTGTATACATTCGTTCTACCAAATTGCTGGTTCAGCCGTTAGGCCATTGACCAATATTCCTCACTGCTGTACTATACGTATTGGGGTTTTTTCAGACCCAATGTGATCAATTAACCTTTCAGTTTTGATTAAAAGTATAAGCTAATTAAACCGTTACTTTAATTACTACCTACTTTAAATATCATTATCATCTTAAAGCAAAACGTTATAATATACACGTTTCTTTATTATAAATATAATATTTTATATTTATTTGTTTATAAGAAATTATCTTATTTCTTACTTTAAGGTAGAAAGATATTGTTTACTCACCTTTACACTATATTACCATTTTAACTATACAATTGTTGTAATAAGTAATATTAATTAGCATGTGTCAAGCATTTGGTCAGCGTTCAATCAGAGCCACCATCAAACTCATATAAAATATTTGTATGTTATATTTTACATAACAATATATTACTATTGTTATCTACTAAATTATTATATAGTTAATTTTATAATTATACATTTTTTGTTTTAATTCCTCGATGACTTGAACATCGAACATACCCTTATCAAAAGTACACTTTGCCAGTTAAGCTAAGGAATTTATTTTTTTTTTATTTAACTTTGTAAAGGTAAACTAGCAAAAGCATGAGGTTTAGGTGGACTATTTAAACATCATTCTATACTACTGTACGCTCTATTAAGTAAGTGTTGTAAGTAATCTGTATAGAATTGAGGTGTAGCTCATGGGTATCTTGATACACTTTTACCTTCAACTAATTGATTGTATAGTATATTTAAGAATAATCATGTAGCAACTACTGATATAATAGATCCAAAACTACTTACTAAGTTTCAACCTGCAAATGCATCAGGATAGTCACTTATTCTTCTAGGCATTCCTTGTAAACCTAAGAAATGTTGAGGGAAGAATGTAACATTAACTCCTATAAACATTATTCAGAAATGAACTTTACCTAACATTATGTTATAATCTAAACCTAAAATTTTAGGTATTCAGAAGTATCATGCACTAAATAATGCAAATACAGCACCCATACTTAAAACGTAATGGAAATGTGCAACTACATAGTAAGTATCATGGAATGCTATATCTAATGAAGCATTAGCTAACACAACTCCACTTAACCCACCTACAGTAAACATAAACACAAATCCTAAGGCAAATAACATTGAAGGAGTTAAGTGTAATGAACCACCATAACATGTAGCTAATCAACTGAATATTTTAATACCTGTAGGAACTGCTATAATTAAAGTTGCAGCTGTAAAGTATGCTCTAGTATCAACATCCAGACCAACACTATACATGTGATGACTTCAAACAACAAAACCTAATACACCTATTGACATCATTGCATATACCATTCCTAAGTATCCGAAAACGCTTTTATTAGAACTAGCTGATATAGTAGTACTAATTATACCAAAACCTGGTATAATTAATATATAACTTAACTTTGTTTAGTAGAATGCTGTGAATAACATCCATTCAAAACTAAATCTCAAGAACTTTATTATATTCTTGTTAGGACTTTATCTTAAATTGCTTTAGTCATGTTTATTGATTATGTTTTTTAGCTTAGTTATTTTAATTAGTCCTTCTTCTGTTAAATGTTGTTTATTTTGTATTAAAATATATACTTTTCTTCATCTCAAATAACTTATATGTTTCTTAGATTGTAAATGATACTTATCAAAATATTTTATTACTCTTTTAGCAGAACCAAAACTAGTAGAACCATAATAATAGGTATCTTGACTCTTTCTATAACCAATATTACCTCCTAAGAATTCTGCAATTAAGGTTAATAGTGAGTTATCTTTCTGGTCTATTTGATAATTCAATCTAACTTCTGGTTTGTTTCTGTTAGTACGATTAATAATCTTAACCTGGAAGCTTGCATCTGCATCAGAGAAACCAGCTAATCAATGGTTGTTAAAATCAGTACTTGTATTGATAGAGAAATTAATATCTAATTTATTATATAATTTATTACTTAATATGTTATTATTAACCTGATCGAATTTATTCTTTGATCTAAGTTTTCCATTTATTAAATTAATAACTCTAATAATACCTTCTTTATTTGATACTACTAATATACAAGCATTTTTATCTTTAACTTTTTTAACATTTCCAAAACCAATTGTATATTTTAAATAATAAGCTAAAAAACTATCAGGTAAACTAAATACGATTACTAATTGTTGTATTTTACTAAAATGACCATCACCATCTATTAATCCTGCTAAATAATGTCCTAATTGTTCATCATTTAAAGGTTTTAGATGTTTAGGTACGTGGTTAGATATAATACTTATATTTTCATCGTTTGTTGCAATTTCACCGCGTAAAGTCTCTGAGGTTCCATCTTCTAATAAAATGTTACCTGCTGATTGGCTTCTTTGTCTTAACATTTTTACTGTATCATTTAAGATGGAGTATTTAAGACTATATAATGAAGCTGTCCCAGCATACAGCAGTGTTAAGAGGCCTATATATTTAACCTCTGGGTGACCGAAGAATCAGAATAAGTGTTGGTATAATATAGGATCTCCACCACCAGCTACTTCGAAAAATGAAGTATTGAAATTTCTATCTGTTAATACCATTGTAATGGCTCCCGCTAATACAGGTAATGATAATAATAATAACACAGCTGTTACTATTATAGCTCATCCAAATAAAGCTAGTTTATGTAATCTTATACCTGGACTTCTCATGTTTAATATTGTTGTAATAAAATTCATAGCTCCTAATAAACTACTTATACCTGATAAATGTAAAGCAAATATAGCTAAATCTACACTAGGACCACTATGACTTTGTATTCCTGATAAAGGAGGATATAATGTTCATCCTGTACCTGCTCCATTCTCTATTGTACTTGCAAATATAAATAATATTAAACTAGGTGGTAATAATCAGAAACTTATATTGTTTAGTCTAGGAAATGCCATATCAGGCCCTCCTACTAATAAAGGTAATAAGAAGTTACCAAATCCTCCTATCATAGCTGGCATAACCATAAAGAATATCATTAATATAGCGTGAGCTGTTATTATACTGTTGTATAATTGGTTATCTGCTATGTATTGTACACCTGGACCTGATAATTCAAGTCTAATTAATACAGAAAAGGCTGTACCTAATAAACCTGAAAATAAAGCAAATATTAAGTATAAAGTACCTATATCTTTAGCATTACTTGATAAAAATCATCTTTCTGTTCACATAGATATATCTGATGTTAAACTATTTGTTAATCTTGTGTTTTGATTAAAATTTGTAATTTTCTATAAAAGAATAAATATAGTAAATGAAAATTATAATAGATACAATTTATATTATCTGTATTATTTGGTTATTCATTTAGTATATATAACTAAATTATCATACTAATTATCCGAGGAACGACTTGAACGTTCACGATATTATATCAATAAATCTTAAGTTTATCCTGTCTACCAATTCCAGCACTCGGACTTATAATATCTTTAAGGCTAGAGTGAGTTGAACACTCATCTGAACTATTATGAGCAGTTTGCTCTACCATTAAGCTATAGCCTTTTATGTATAATAAACATATTATACTGATATTTATTTTTTTTTTCTATTGAATTATTGTAATAATAATAAAAATCAATTTATAATTATTATGCTACATATAATATTAAGAATGCCATCATTAATGCAAATAAACCTGTCGCTTCAGCGAAAGCAAATCCTAATATAGCATATGAGAATAATTGTCCTCTAAGTGATGGGTTTCTTGATACACCTAATATAAGGGCTCCAAACACCACACCTATACCAACACCTGCTCCTATTAAACCTGTTGTAGCTAATCCTGTTCCTATTAATTTTGCTGCTTGTATCATATTTGTTTTTAATTTGTATTTATATATAGTTAGTTACTTACTCTGTAATATTATTTTTTATCTTTCTGCTAATTGAAAAAATTACTAATGTATTTAAATAATATTATTATTTTTTTTTATTGTTTTATTGTTATTACAATAGCTCCAATCATAGCTAATAATAATATTATTGATGTTAATATTAATCATATAGGATATACAGTATATATAACACTACCTATACCTGTAATGTGAGAAGTTTCAGCCAACATACCATCTCATATTTGTGATGATACAAATGATACGTTATTGTTACCATTGTAAAAAGTAAAACTACTGAAAACTGAACTAGCATTATCATTTACAGACAAAATATCGTAACTGTAAATATCTGAGTTAGTGTTACTAGGTAACACGTTATATAAAGTAATATTAAAAAATATTATTATCATAACAGCTAATGGTATACTATTGTTATTATCAGTAACAAGTTCAGATATTCTAACATTAATTAACATTAAAATAAATAAGAATAGTATTGAAACTGCTCCTACATATACTAATAGATAAGATAATCCTATGAAATTAATACCTAATACCATTAGATATCCAGCTATATTAAGAAATAATCCTATTAAGAATAATACAGAAACTACTGGATTTTTACTAATAATAACAGATACACCACATATTATTGATGCTATTGATATAATGTTTAATATATCGTAATACATTCCATTCGTAAAAGTTTCGTTTAAAATAAATAAACTTGACATATTAATTTTATATATTGTATTTTTCTCGATCTTTTAAAAGTTTATGCTAGTGTAATATTGGAGAATACGAATATATTATTATAATAATTTATAATAAACTTATATTACTTGGTATTATTTCAAAACTATATACAACACAAGGTATAAGAACTATAAATGCTATAACTATAGGTAATAAAATTGTTCAAGAGAATGACATTAATTGATCAAAACGTATTCTAGGGAAAGATGCTCTGACTCATATAAAAGTGAATATGAATATACAAGATTTAACACCTATTATAAGACCAGATATAAGCCCCTCTAGTAATGGATTATTAAATAATTCAATATTACCTGAATATCCTATAATTTGTAGTATATATAATAATATTGAATTATCTATTATATATCCACCCATAAATAATATGGTGTTAAAAATACATATAAGGACAATACTGGCATATTCTGCAAGGAAGAAGAACACAAATATAGCCGCAGCGTGTTCTGTCATAAAACCACTAACTAATTCTGATTCTGCTTCTGCTAAATCAAAAGGAGCTCTATTAGTTTCCGCTACAGAACCTATAAAAAATATTACAAATATAGGTAATAAAGGTAAGACAAATCATATAGGTCTTTGGGCTTCTATATTAACAGTTAAGTTAAGGCTACCTGATAATAATACAACTAATAAAATAGCTGAACTCAGTATTAATTCATAACTAATCAATTGTGCAGTACTTCTAAGAGAACCTAAAAAAGCATATTTAGAATTGGCAGATCATCCTGCTAATAATATACCATATGTTGCAAGTGAAGAAACAGCCAACATGTATAATATACCTAAATTAAAGTCTCAAATAGCCAAACCTGGACCGTAAGGTATAACTGCATAACCTAATAAAGAAAATATAAGAGTTATCACAGGACCAAGAAAGAATAAAACTAAATTAGCTTGTGTAGGTGAAACATATTCTTTTATAATTAACTTAAGAGCATCTGCAAAGGCTTGTAAAAGACCATAATAACCTACAATATTCGGTCCTAGTCTTCTTTGCATACTAGCCATAGTTTTTCTTTCTGCTACAGTAACAAAAGCTACAGTTAGTAATACTGGTACTACAACTAGTAATACTTCAAGAATCGATATAAGGGTGGGTGTATATAACATTATAAGTTTGTTAAAAAATTAAAGCTACAATTAAAATAATACCAATAGATAATGAATAATTAATAGACTTTAATGATAATTAATATTATATCCATGCCTCTGGCATGATATAAAGTATATTATTAATTTTATTTTTTTTTTTATTTTTTTTTTATTATGTATAAATATACTTATATTCTTATGTTATCTTCGTATATAATTACGCTACCGTTACGAAGTATTATATTTCTTCCGTTAGACATAAGGTTATGAGTTTCTACTAAACTTCTATATTTAGTAGGTTTCAAAGGTAAATAACGTCCATCATCTACTGCTCTGTCCATTCTTGTACGTAGCACACCTTGATATATTCTACCATCTATATTCATTTCTCTAACTCTTAATCTTCTAGCATGTACTAAAATAATAGAAGCTATACTTTCATCACCAGGTCTTTCATTTCTATTGTAAATAAAATACTTTTGATTATCTAGATCTATCTTTTTAAAAACAATATCCATTACAGGTTTACTGGGTCTTTCGTTGTTGTTGTTTTCTTCTGTAAGAACATTAATTTCTTGAGTCGCGTTAGCTTCTTGTACAACGTTACCTTCATCCATAAATAGAATAGGTATAATGATTGATAAAGAAATTAATATATGTGATAATAAAATAATAATAGGAGAAGATTGTAAATATGTATTCATACTTGTAATCTCTATCATATCACTATCTAAGGCTAATAATACTCCTTTGTTAAAGTATTTTGGATCTATACTTAAATTAAGTATATCATTACATATATGTAATGAATTTTTTATTGTTATGTTTGTGTATGTCATTGTTGTTTTCATGGTTTGTCTATTAAAAATCTAAATCTATAGTTAAAATCTGTAATTGAAATAATATTAATATGATTGTCTACTTTCTATAGATAATGCATTTTTACCTAATTCGAAAGCAAATCCTAAAGTTAACACTAAGAAAAATATTAACATTACAATTAATCCAAATATATTGTTTACGTAAGCACTTACAATGTAAGGATAAACCAATAATATTTCCAAGTCAAATAGTAAGAATAATAGAGCAAATATAAAGAAAGATATACTGAATTCACTTCTATTTTGTCCTAAAAAAGAGTGAAATCCACATTCAAATGCACTATCTTTTTCTTCATAAGGATTATGAGGAGCTAAAATTAAATTTAACCCTAATAATATAAAAGCTAATATAGGTATAAATATGAAAAAGAATATTTGACTTGTCATTAAGATTTAAGTAATACTAAAGATAAAATACTTACTACATTAAATCATTCATTAGGGATATATATAAATAATAATAATAATAATGTTAGCACAGATATTGTACTACTGAAAGAACTACTTATAGATATATTTTCTGGTGAAAATTGAACCTCTTTAGATTCTTTGTTATTTGATATATAACCTATAAGGTTTATATTAGATATGGCAGGATTTAGTTTATAATTATGTTTAAAGAAAAACATTTGTTTAATTAAATTTAAGTAGTAACCTGCACCTATTACACTAGTTAATATAGCAACTAATGTCATGAATACATAACCTTGGTCTAAGGCAGCACTCAATATCATCTGTTTAGCGAAAAATCCAATTATAGGAGGTATACCTACAAATGAAAATAGAGTTATAGTTAAACTTATAGCTATAAATGGATTTACATAAAAGTATCCTTTTATTTGATTAATAAGTTGAACTGGTGAATTATTAATTTCCACTAAATCTTCTTTGTTATTTTCATCTTTATATACGTATAAATAGAATGTAAATCCTATACTTATTAATATAACAAAAGCATTTAAATTAGCTAATGTATATTGTAATATATAGAATATATATGATTGTATAGATTCTGTATTATTTATTGAAAGAGCAAGTAATATAAATCCTACATGAGATATTGTACTATATGCAAATAATCTTTTTATTCTAGACTGTGTAAGACCTAAGACAGATCCTATTATTAAAGAGAATAAACTACTTAATATAAATATATCTTTTCAAGAAGAACTAAATAAACTGTATTCCGTGTAATATAATAATTCCAATAAGAAAACAAATATAGATATTTTAGCTATTATAGCAACATATGTAGTTACTATAGTTGGTATACCATCGTATACATCTGGTGATCAGAAATGGAATGGGGCAGCAGCTACTTTAAATAATAATCCTACACACATTATAATTAATGATAGATGTATATAATACGGTTGGTATAAATACATTATATTAGTTGGGTCTTTAATTTCGCTTATACTATTAATAATATAAATATTATCTAGGTTTGTTGTTCCTGAATTAGCATAAAGTAATGCAGAACCTAAAAGTATAAAACAAGAAGACATACCACCTAATAAAAAGTAAGTCAATCCACTGGCTGTAGATGATTCTGAGTCTCTATATAAAGTAGATAGTATGTATAAACCATAACTTTGTAATTCTATAGATAAGAAAACAGATACCAAATCACCAGTACTCATTAAGAATACCGCTCCTGTTATTATAAAGACAATTATCAGTGCGTATTCTATTATATGAAATTGCTCTCCATTTTTGTTTGAAATTAAAGTTTTATTATATGAAAACTTATTAAATAAGATATTATAAATAGAAGAATAATCTTTAACATGAACAGTTCTAGAATAGAAACCTGTTAATGTTAATATCAAAGCACTTACTATAAATATAAATATATTAAACGATTGAGTAAATAATGTTACATTAAATAACCCTCCATATATACCTATACCAGTATCAAGTCCTTTAATATGTAAGTTATTATATGCTATATAACTCACAAGTAATAAACTTATTATAACTAGTCTTGAATATAATATTGATTTTTCTCGTCTTTTAGTGACGGCATTTGAAAGTATAAGACCTAATAATAAAGATATTAACACATTTTTTTTATAATAAAAATTATATTTTATATAGTTAGTTATTCCGGAATGGTTCGAACATTCAATACTAAATACCAAAAATTTATGACTTACCGATTAGTCTACGGAATATTAAATAATAATAAATAAGGTAAATCCGACTTGAACGGATAAGATTTTGAATCCAATAGTCCTAAACTATTTATGTCTACCAATTCCATCATTACCTTTTTTATGCTCAAGATAAGATTTGAACTTACAACCTAAACATCTTCAGAGTTCCGCTCGACCAGGTTGAGCTTCTTGAGCTTTTAATGGAGAAATTAGGACTCGATCCTAAAATAACGATATGCAAAATCGCAGTTTTACCAATTAAACTATATCCCCCTAATAAAATATAATACTATTATAATGTTACTACTAATAATTTAATTAAATTTATATTAATGTAACCTCACTGGGATTTGAACCCAGGCTGTAACAGTGAAAAAGTTATGACTTAACCAAACTTGTCGATGAGGTCTTTTTTTTTATACATTAAATATTAAAGAAGAAACAGAATAATGTAATCCATCTAATACTGGAGCAGGGTATATACCTAATACTACAGTAAATATTACTAATATGAATAAGATAGAAAATTCTCTTTTATTAACATCAGGTATACTAAATTTAAAGAATTTAGAGAATGATCCTGCAAAAGCTATTCTATTAAACATATAAATAGTATATGCAGCACTAAACACTATAGAAGAACTAGCAAATATACCTAATAATGGTAGTCTTTCAAATGTTCCGTATAAACTCATAAATTCACCAACGAAATTTAGTGATAAAGGTGTACCTGCGTTACCTAAACATAATATAAAGAATAGTATAGAGAATATAGGCATTAATTGTGTTATTCCTCTGTAGAATGTTATAAGTCTAGTAGATGATCTATCATATAGAACACCACCAGCACATATAAATAATCCAGAAGATACAAATCCGTGAGCCAGCCCTAATGCTATACCTCCTTCTATACCTTGTATAGTATTACTAAATATACCTAATAAATATACTGCAGCATGTGATACAGAACTGTAAGCTATTAATTCTTTAACATCTATTGTTCTTAAAGTACTAAAACTTGCATATATAATAGTTATTACTCCTATTACATATATTATAGGAGTAAAGTAGAAATAAGCTTTAGGTAATATAGGTAATATTAATCTTAATATACCATATAAACTTAATTTCAATACTATGGCAGCTAATATAATACTACCACCTAAAGGTGATTCAACATGAGCTTTTAATAATCAAGTATTTAAGAATATGGTTGGAGTTTTAACAGCAAAAGCTATAAATATACCAACAAATAAAAATAATTGAGTATAAAAATTGAAATTTGTTTTATATAATGCATCAAAATCGGTAGTACCCATTATAGATAACATAGTAAGTATAGATAATAATAAGAATAAAGATCCTAATAAAGTATATAAAAATAAATAAAAACTAGCTCTAACTCTATTACTTGATCCAAATAAACCGATTAATATAAATAATGGTGGTAATATACTTTCGAAGAATATATAAAATAATAATATATCTAATACTAAGAATACTGCTAATAATAATGTTTCTAATAATAATACTATTATAACATAAGACTTAGCATTTTCTGATATAGATGTTCAATTTGATAATAAGGCTACAGGCATTATTATTGTAGTTAATAATACAAAATATATAGATATACCGTCTACTCCTAAGTAGAAATCGAAATTATTTATATTATGGTATTCTTGAACAAATTGGTATTGATTACTACTAAAATTAAATAATGTGAAAACTATAAATGATATGAAAAGATTAACTACAGATGTAGATAAACCTATAGTTTTAATTTGTTTTAATGTAGACGAAGAGTTATCATTATACGATATAGTTGTAATAATGAATATACCTATTAAAGGTACTAATAGTAAAATTACAAGTAACATGTTTGTTTATAATAAATAAATTTACTTACCTCTGATTATTATTTATTTGTTTAAGTTGGATAAATAATATTTTGACATTACACTTATGGTTGTATTTATTATTTTTTTTTTTATTTTTTGTTGTTACTTATAGATAGTAAAGCAAATATAATAACAATTAATAAATTATTATCTATGAAATTTATATAAGGAACTAACATGTAGAATGTTAATCCTACTAATATATATAATGCATATGATGTAATAATTCCTGTATCTAATGTAGATATTCTATTACTTAAGAATATTAATCCTGTTTCTAAACCGTAAGGACCTACTAATTCTATAGAACCTTTATCTATAACTTTAGTTGTTTGCCCTCCTAATTTTAACACTAAATTTGTAATATATTTATTGTAAAATAATTCTATTAAGAAACGTTGGTTAAAGAAACCAAATATGTTATAACCTAATCTAGAAAATTTAAAATGTATTAATAATTTAGGAATAAATTCAGACATAATTATAGCTATAGCACTTAATGTTAAAGTAAATACTAATGGTAATATTTTAAATAAAGTAGGTACAGCAAATTCTGTATCTAACATTATTTCATGAGAAGGATGTATAAATAGACTATTATCTACGAAAAAATCAGATCCTAATCCTATAAACATATCTTTAGTTATGTAACCAAAGAATATAGAAAATACAGCTAATATTATTAACGGTGTACTCATGAAAATATCTCCTTCATGAGCATGTTTATAATTTACTAGAGGACCATTAGGATTAGTTAAGAAAGTTAAATATAATACTTTAACTGAGTATAATGTAGTAAACATTGCACCTACTGTTGCAATAAAGTATACAGCTACACTAGAAAAGAAGAATTGACCATAAGCTGATTCTAAAATAAAATCTTTAGAATAGAAACCAGTCATGAAAGGGAATGCTACTAAACTAAGTGAAGCAATTAACATAACTGAATAAGTTAAAGGTAAAAAAGCTCTTAAACCTCCATACTTTCTGAAGTCTTGATTATCTGAAACAGCATGTATAACAGCACCAGCACCTAAGAATAATAATGCTTTATAGAAAGCATGATTAACTAAATGGAATAAAGCAATATTATAAGATGATAATCCTATAGCTATAACCATCATACCTAATTGACTCATAGTTGAATATGCAATAACTTTTTTAATATCTTGTTGAAATAAACCAATAAGAGAACTAAATACAGTAGTTATAGCACCGACTCATAAACATAATAATAATACAGTATTACTGTATTCTATTAGGGGAGAACTACGCATTAATAAATAAACACCTGCAGTAACCATTGTAGCAGCATGTATTAATGCAGAAACAGGTGTAGGACCCTCCATGGCCATAGGTAATCATATGTGAAGCCCAACTTGTGAACTTTTAGCCATAGCACCTATTAATAAACATATACCTATTATAGTTATAAGGTTATCATTTAATAGAGGAGCTATAGAGAATACAGTACCATAGTCAATGTTACCAAAAGATCATAATATAGCAAACATTCCTATAGTAAGGAAACAATCTCCAACTCTATTTGTTAAGAAAGCAGCTAAAGAACTTTGATTTGCTGCTATTCTAGTAAATCAAAAACTAACTAATAAGTATGAACACACACCTACTCCTTCTCACCCTACAAACATTAATAAGTAATTATTGGATGTAACAAGAATTATCATCATAAAAGTAAATAAACTTAAATAACTGAAAAATCTTTGATTGTGAGGGTCATGGCTCATATATCCTATTGAATAAACATGTACTAATGATGAAACTATTAATACAGGTATTAACATAGATACTGTTAGTGAATCAAAAGTAAAACCTCATGCTATATTTAATGATTCAGAGTCTATTCATCTAAATAAGTTAATATATACGGGTATGTTATTAATACCTACTTCAAAGAAAGCTACAATAGCAAAAATAGTTGTTAGTATTACAGATGAACATGTAATTACTTGAGCTCCTTGTACTCCTATTTTTCTACCGAAGAATCCTGAAGAGATAGAACCTAATAAAGGTAAAAATATTATAGTTAAATACATTATTTATTCTCTATTGCAATACTTCCTCTTAATCTGTAAAATGCAACAAGTATACCTAGTCCTATAGCTGACTCAGCACCAGCTATTGCTATTATATATATAGCATATATTTGTCCTAGTATATCATCAAAGTTAAGTGAACTAATTAAAATTAAAAATGTAATAGCTAATAACATTATTTCTATTGATATAAGCATCAATATTATATTTTTTCTATTTAATACAAATCCTAAGATTCCTATTAAGAATAAAATAAGAGATAAATTCATAGTTATAATTTTGTAAGTAGGTTAATTTTATATTTGGCCAGAGGAGAAATTCGAATTCCCATTATTAATGCATGAAATTAATGTTCTAACCTATTGAACTACTCGGGCGTATTATACATATTTATAAAAGTTGGGTGTATATTCTGACTTGAACAGAAAACTTACTGTGCCACATACAGTTGTTCTACCTATTGAACTATATACACCATTTACATATTATAATATGTAAATATCTCTTTACTAGAGATAAAATATTTACTATGAACCTCAGTAATAAACAGCTAAGAAAAGGAATAATCACACAACATCAACAAAATGTCAGTAAAGTATACTTGCTTCGAATCCTAAGTGATGGTTTTCAGTTAAGTGGTATGCTAATAAACGTCAGAAACCAACACCTATGAATAATGTACCTACTATAACGTGTAATCCGTGGAAACCTGTTCCAAAGTAGAAACATGACCCAAAAGCACCATCTGATAAGGTGAATGAAGAAACTGAGTATTCAACACCTTGGAAACCTGTAAATATTACAGCTAATATTATAGTAAATAATGCCCCGTATAAAGCACCATTTCTATTTCCTTGTATTAAACTATGATGTGAATAAGTCACAGTAACTCCCGATGCTAATAATAACACTGTGTTAAGTAATGGTAATTCAAAAGCATTTATTGCTTCTATACCTAAAGGAGGTCATTGTGCTCCTAATTCTACAGTTGGAGATAAAGCACTGTGAAAGTAAGCTCAGAATATAGCTAAGAAGAAGAAAGCTTCTGATATTATAAACATAGCTACTCCCATATTTAAACCTTTTTGTACAGCAAGAGTGTGGTTACCTATATATGTACCTTCTGATACAACATCTCTAAATCAGAAAGACATACTTGCTACAAGTAATATTAAAGCACAAGGTAATCAGTAACCTGCTGAAGAGAATCCGTGCATAGTAGATACAGTAGCAGTAGTTAAAGTAAGTAAACTCACACAAGTGAATAAAGGTCAAGGTGAAGGTGATACTAAGTGGAAAGGGTGTCCCTGAAATGCACTTCTATTTAAATTTGACATAAGTTTTTCAATTATATATGTATATGTATCTATGTAAAAATATAAACAATTATCATAAGCTTATCAAAAGTTAATATTATTTAATAACTAAAGTCAGAGAATATCCGATTCGAACGGATGTGGTCTACTAAACCAAATAAATTTCAAGTTTATCGCTATAAACCACTCAGCCAATTCTCTTTTAATTAAGAAATAAGCGAGTTGAACACTTAACCTTCCGTGTGTAAAACGGTTGCTCTACCAATTGAGCTAATTTCTCTTTTTTTTATAAATTATAAATATTATAATTATTTTATATATTATACTAATAAATTTATAAATTATAATAAATTCATAATTATTGTTCTTGTAATCATGATAAGAATTTTTCTAATGAAACAGATTCTATCACTATAGGCATTGAACTGTGTAATATACCACATATTTCTGAACATTGTCCGAAGAATGAACCTTCTCTATTAATAAGAACAGATATTTGATTTAATCTTCCTGGGTAAGCGTCACATTTAAGACCTAGAGCAGGACATGCGTATGAATGTATAACGTCTCCTGATGATACTATAAATCTTGTATGAGTAAGTTCTGGTAATATTACTCTATTATCTACTTCTAACATTCTTAATCCACCTTCCTCTAAATCCGATTCAGGTACTAAGTATGAATCGAATTCTAATTCTTCGTTATCATCATTAAGGAAATCAGGGTATTGGTAACTTCAGTATCATTGGTGACCTTCAACGAAAACTGTTAATGAAGGATCTGTAACTTCATCCATTAAATATAGTAATTTAAATGATGGAAATGCTATTAATATAAGTATTAACGCAGGTGTTATTGTTCATATTAATTCTATAAGTGTACCGTGGTTAAGATACTTGTTACTTATAGGTGATTTAGTGCTCACATAGTTTCTTATTATAGAAACCATTATTCATGCTACACCAAATAATATTATTACTAAGTAAAACATAATATTATCGTGTAATTCTACTAATGCTTCCATTTGTGGACTAGCACTATCTTGGAAATATAAACCTCATGGTTTAGGTGCATCACATAAGTTAATTAAATTGTTGAATATATTCATAGTGTATTTATAATTTATTTAATTCGTACTAGTTATAATCTTTTGTAAAAAAAAATCATTTGTTATAGTAAATTCTAATTTGTATATATATTTAATTAATAACATATTTTACAAGAGCACTCAGACTTGAACTGAGAAAATAAAGTTTGAAGCTTCATATTTTGCCAATTAAACTATACTCTTAATGATATAGTTATAGTACGGAAAAGAGATGATTTGAACATCCAGGTGCATAACACAATATTTAGCAAATATCTTGCCTTACCTATGGCGACTTTTCCTAAAAATATATATACTAATGCGGGTCAAGTCGGCAACGATCCGACATCTACTTTCTCGACAAGAAAGTCCTTTACCAATTAAGTTACTAACCCTTTTTTTTTTATTTTATCTGTTAGAATTAATATCTACTAAACTATTTTCAATGTAACTTATTGCAGGTACTATTATTAAGAAATGTGAGAAATATAAAACAGTACTTATTTGTCCAAATTCTATGAATGGTGACTCAACATGTTTAGCTCCTAATTGCATTAATATTAAGAAATTAGCTATAAAGATATAGAAGAATATTTTACTTAAAGGTCTAAATTGTAATCCTCTACTTCTACCTAAATCTGCGAAAGGCATAGTTAATAATACTAATATAGCAGAGAACATAGCTATAACACCTAATAATTTGTTAGGTATTGATCTTAATATAGCATAGAAAGGTAAAAGGTATCATTCTGGTACTATGGCAGGTGGTGTTTGCATTGGATTGGCCATAACATAATTTTCACTATCACCTAATAAGTTAGGTTTGAAGAATACAAATATAGATAACACTACTATAAATAAGAATATAGTAACTAAATCTTTAAATATGAAGTAAGGTGCGAAAGGTAATCTATCGTAATTACCTGATATACCTAAAGGATTACCTGATCCCGCTCTATCGTGTAAAGCTATAAGGTGCATTAAAGCTAAAGCAGCTAAAACAAAAGGTAAAACAAAATGTAAAGCAAAGAATCTATTTAATGTTGCGTTATTAACAGAGAAACCACCTCAAATAAACTCGACTATATCTTGTCCTACTCAAGGTATAGCACTCATTAAGTTAGTAATAACTGTAGCACCTCATAATGACATTTGACCATAAGGTAAAACGTAACCCAGGAAAGCTGTAGCCATCATTAATATAAATATAACTGTACCTATTGTTCATACTAATGTTCTAGGTGCTTTGTATGATCCGTAGTATAAACCTCTACCTATATGTAAGTATACTAAAAAGAAGAAAGCTGAAGCTGTATTTGAATGTAAGTAACGTATTAATCATCCGTTATTAACATCTCTCATAATGTGTTCTACTGAATTGAATGCTTCTAATACACTAGGGTTATAGTGCATTGCTAAAGTAACACCTGTTATTATTTGTATTACTAAACAGAAAGCTAATAATGAACCAAAGTTTCATAAATAACTTAAGTTAGATGGTTGAGGTGAATCTATTAAGTAACCATTAACTAAACTAAGTAAGGGATGATTTTTTCAAATTCTCATATATAAATTTATATAATTAATTAACTTATTACTTTTATTTTAACTTATTTAAATATTTTATACTAATGTAAGTATTATGTGTGCGGATAAAAGAGTTGAACTTCTATTTCCTGGGCATGAGCCAAGTGTGCTTCCAGTTACACCAATCCGCATTTAGCCCTGTACAAGTATTGCACTTGCTTCTACCGATTACAAAACGGTAACATTACTTTTATGCTAACAGGGCTTTAATTATAATATTGGATATAAATAAGATGATTTCTGTATTTATAAATAATACTAAAAAAATACTTAACTAATTATATTTTCATAAAGGTTATATAACCTATATTTTCTGTTATCCATAAATACTTTTGTATATACATTATTATAAGCGTCATACTTTCCTATTATATATATATAATATATCACAATACTTAAATTATATTTAATTAAAATTAATGTAATTCTAATGCATCTTTAATATATGAACATGATAGAACTACAAAAACTTGAGCTTGTATAAATGCTATAGCAAATTCTAAACCAGAGAATGCTACTATGAATGCTAGAGGGAATAATCCTAATATGAAGAATACAAATCCAGAAGTCATTATGTTGTAAGTGAAACCACTAAGTATACTTAAAAGCATGTGACCTGATAGTATATTAGCTGCTAATCTTAAACCTAAAGATACGTTTCTAGCTAAATATGATATGAATTCTATTAATACTAATAAAGGTACTAATCCTAAAGGACAACCAGAAGGAACAAATAAAGAGAAGAATTTAAATCCATGTTTGTTTAACCCTAATATTGTAGCACCTAAAACTATTGTGAAACTTAATGAGAAAGTTAATACAAAGTGACTAGTTGAAGCAAAACTATAAGGTACCATACCTATTAAATTATTTACTAATATAAATAAAAATAATACGTACATTAAAGGGAAATATACTTGACCGTTCTTTTCGTTAATTTGACCTATAACTATACCATGTACAGTTGCGTATATAGATTCTTGTGATATTGATCATGCGTTAGGTACTAATCTATCGTTATTGTTAGATAATACACCTATCATAAATATTAAATAACCACCTATTGTTAAGTATAATCCTATGTTAGTTAAAGATAAAGATAAATTACCTAATATAGGAGCATCTAAACTTAGTAAATTTCTTATTTCAAATTGATCTAATGGACTTGTTATGTTTATAAAATGTCTCATAATATAATAATAAAAATTCTATTTATTTAAAGATATATAAGTAATTGACTTATAGTTTAGCACTATATTTATAGGCTAAAAATAAGCATATTTATATTTATAATTTACTTATAAATACACGTGTAGCAAATAAACGTACAAATCTAGGTAATATATATTTAGAGAAAACATATATTAATACTACTAGTATTGTAAATGCAAACACTACTTCATTAACAAAGAAAAATGGTACTAATTGAGGCATGTTGTGTTTATTATAAAAATTGTCAATAAATTTAGTATAACATAGAATAATAAAATTCATAGATTTTAGAGGTTTTCTTTTTAAAAAGAAATATTTGTATTAATTGAGTCTAATTAATGATGTAATATATGATAAGTATAATATTTAGTATTTAATAAAATTAGTACTTTATACCTGAAAATTTTAATGTTCTTTAAGTTAAAGCCTATACAATTATAAAATTATAATTCGTAATAATGTATTACGTATATTTAAGAGTATCTTAAGGTAAACTTCGTACCTATATGCATTCAGCACTTATTTTTAGCTAACATAGCTTTTCTGCCGTGCCTATGTCTAATTAAATTACTGTCAATAAAAATAATATAGCAAAATATTAATAATTGGTGGTATAATAATTAAATTTATACTAGGGTATTATTAACGAGCTATAATAACTCATCTCCCCCTTTGACACACCGACAATAAACAACAGATAAACCAGAGGTTAACATACCCAACTCCTTTCGTACGAAGGGGCTCTCCTTATTTTACTCTAATTACTTCTAGAAGATAGAAACCATACTGTCTCACGACGTATTTAACCCAGCTCGTGTAGCTCTTTAATCGACGAACAGTCGTACCCTTCATGATTCCTACATTCATGTGGATGAGCTAAGCCGACATCGAGGTGCCAAACTGCGCACTCAATTTGTACTCTCTGGCGCAATTAGCCTGTTATCCCTAGCGTAGCTTTTTCAAAAATCCAAGACCTTTCCTTTATGCATCTTGTGATCATATGCCCCGCTTACGCGACTGATAGACGTGTAAGTCAGACAGTAAAGCAAGATTAAGCCATTAAACTTTGATATTCAATTTAAATGCCATTTATAAATAAACAACTTAAGATATTATTGTATTGCCGAAGCATCAAATTAACATCTTATTAAAATCTATTTTCCATATAGTGAAAATCTTACTTTCTTAAAAAAATCAATCTAACTTAATAGAAATATAGTCGGATAGATTAAGATTAATCTATAACAAATTAATATAAAATGAGTAACATCATATATAATTAAATATATTTGATTATTAAACAAGTTAACTAGTATAAACTAGTCAATTACAAAATTAAATTTGGATACACCCAGGTACTTTTTATGGGATCTGTGCCCCGCATAAACTATCCACTAGCAAATGTCTCTTAAATATCAATAATTATATACTGAGAAAAGTATATCAGATAATATCTTTTAAGATAAGTGGAAATGTTCCATAGAATAGTAATAATTACCATAATTATAATATCACTACTATAATTACAGTAAAACAATATAAAATATTATTTGTCTTATTATCCTATATCTCATTGCATTTATATAAATACAACAGTTACATTTCTTTAATATGATAAACTGAATAAAGGTGTTTCAATTCTATCTAATAGATTACCTTTTACACTAAAAAACGTTATATCATACTCAATAACTAGCAACAGTAAAGCTGCATAGGGTCTTCTCGTCTAACTAGAAGAAAACTGTATCTGCACAGTTATTCCAATTTCACTGAGACAATCATAGAGACAGCTGTTGTATCGTTAAATCATTCATGCAAGACCGCATTTAACGGCCAGGGTATTCCGCTACCTTAGGACCCTCATCGTTAAGGCCGCCATTGA
>JANVCQ010184362.1:0-23606 GCA_025531925.1 Erythroxylum plowmanianum
TAATATGGATGTGATTTGTGATTGAGACTTATTGAAGTGTTTTAGGTATAGAATTGTGTTTGTTTATGCTGAGATTCTGAACGGGAGGTCCGATGAATTTGTGTGAATTGGATTAGTATATAGAAGTGCGTTTAAAACCCTTTGCAGGTTTCAGGTTTTAAAAATACAGCCGTTATGCTACCCGATTTTTGTATGGTAGTATATGTTAAGTGTCTTTTGGCAAGATTTTTGAGTAAATTAAGGTTGTTTTTTAAATATGAAGAATCAAGTATATTGAGTTTTGATTGATGATGAATTCCAAATTGAAAAAGTGAATTGATTTGTATGAGATTGAACAAGATGAAAAGAAAAAAAAATTTACACCGGTTTTGATCGGTTTCGGATTAGTTTAGTCTAAGGTTTCCAACGCGACCCTTTTGTATTGTGTAACAAGGTTAGAGATCTCGGATGTCGGAAATTTGTTCAATTCGATTAAGCGATTTGTTTGCTTTGATTCGATTCGCTTTCCGATTTGATTCGTTTGATTTGATACTTTTGCTTCCGATTATTTAGCCTTCCGATCCGATTTGTGTGTTTTTGTTTTAGGATTCGTTCCTTCGATTCGTTTTGCTTGGTTTTTTGTTTCCGTTTTCCGTCTTTCTGGTTGGGATCCGGTTCCGAGATCGGGTCCCAACATGATATGTCCTTGCAAACCTCCAACACCACATCTGCATGTCTAATTGATCATTTGAGTATTTAAATACAAGCATAAAAGGTTAAGAATTTTTACTTCTTTTCATCTTAACAATTGTCTCTCTGACATGTCTACTTTTCATTTTAGCATAAGGTACATGAAATTGTACATTGGAGTTACATAAAGAATATTGAGGATATGAAAATTTATTTGAAACTATGATCATGAACATCCATTTTTCTTATATTGTGCATAGAAACTGAAACAATTTTATAATTTAGATAATCTATAGACCAAAGTGTCACTAGTTAACTATAGTCCACTATTACTTAGCAATTAGAAAAGGCATTGTGACAAAATAAGAGTACCTTTGCAAGTGTGCTTTAGAAACTCATTACCTTTAGCAAGAAAATCTAGGTTATAAGTGCCCATAAAACCTTCTCCATAAATAAACTCATTATTAAAGATCTGATTGTGAAGTATATTATTCATTACATAACATAATCCCAAGCTTTTCTTTAAAAGAATCATTATAGTTACATTCACCACATCTATAGGGGAATGAGTAAGTGGTGGTAAAGAATATAAACTAGAGGTGTATTGTTAGTGTGCCTCAATCGAGGCACGATGCTTGTTCTAGATGATAGTAACTAATGGAAGCCTGTAGAATAATATAACTCTGATAGTTGTGGAGTTGCTAGTGATGGAGTTGTTCTTCCTAGTGGTTGATGGTCTGCTCAATGTCAATTGCAATGTGATAGGAGAAGGATACTTTCCTAGATTCGAGGTCAAGAAGCCTCCCAAAGAAATGAAGATAAATAGAGACATTGAATTTTTTTTTGTTATCTTCCTTTTGAAATTAATCCTATACAAATAGTTAGCTACATTTGATGTTGTTATGTTATTCAATAAAATATGGTAAAAGAAGTATAAAAAAAGCAACAAGTCATAACAAAATTGGAAAAGGAATAACAATTGGAATCTTGGAATCACGAAATGCTCTAGAAGGCGTCTTTGCTTTAGTGGATGAAATCTTTCTAGCCTTTAGGCTGTTTAGTATTTCTTGTTAGACGTCTGGCCATCTTAGATTCATTCCTCTTTATGATGTCATATTTGTCTTCCTTAATGGGTCCTTGCAAGTCTCAAAGGTCATGTTCGATTCCTTCCCTATCATCCCCCTCCTAATCGAGATTCACCTTGTCCTTAAGGTGGTAAGTAGTCTATAGAACGAGCCACTCTTCCCAACTACTACCCTCAGGAGTAATACCCAACCACTATACGAGCACTAATTTGAGATGTGGAGCAACAGAAGAACCCTATTTAGAAGTGAAGATTGCTAATGGGGTAATAACTAGATGGTTATCAATCGAAACAGGGGGAAACTGATGACAGAGGAGAAACATGATGAGCTTTAAGGAGGGTATTATGAGGTTGCAAATTACACCATAGTAGGAATGTTACATATCTATAAAAGTATATGTGATAAGAGTTAAAGATTACGATTTGATTGTGTATTGATTAAGTCTTGAATTTCGCTTTAATGGATTATAATTAGTAACTTGGAATTAATTGTTACCATTAGAAAATTGATGAATTAAAATATACATTTGGACTAGGAAAAATGTCAAGTGGTAAGACAAGTGTGGATGACTCAGCTTATACATTAAGTGACATATGACATAAGTAAATAAGAGACAAATGGGAGTAAAGTTGAATAACATTTGGCAGCATGATAAGAGGATAAGTAGCTCATTTCTAAGTATGACATATGTCCTTTTTAAAACAAGGACACCTTGCATCTAAGGAGTTAGGCAAGTGTAGAATCATCCTTCATTCTAGTTGTTTCTACTGCTTTCTTTCTACACCATTTGTCTCACCAATCAAACATCATGCCCTCACTTCCCTGTGTTCTTGCTTATGTTTATGTTTAATTACCACATCCAATTAGTGTATCAAAAAACCTACATCATGCTATCTTCTATGCTGTTGTCTTCCTGGTGTTAAGATCATCCTACTTCCACCTTGATCTTGGAGTTGTGCTTGTTGCATAGAAGGTTAGATTGGCTAAAAAGTAAGTTGAATTATATACTTGATGGTATGCATTAATACAAGTTCTATGATGTTTGAATTGGGATAGAATATGTGTTGTGTTTATGATAAAATGAATTATGGAAAATGATGTTTGTATGATAGATTCTGTTTTGGTTTTTGAAACATGAAAGACAATGGTTTGTTGTTAAATGCAAAACACACTACTAGTTTTGTGCTTAAAACTGCATGTATACGAGTTGTACTTATAGTTGAAAGCGGATATCGATCTTGAGAGGATTGTGCTTAGGCACCACTTAATTCAGGTTATTTTTTATTTAAGATATCGTTTTATTCAAATTTAAAAAGATAAGTAGAATAAAGAAAACTAAAAATAACAGGGAACAATGCAACCCAAACCAAAATCGTAAACTAAGACTTGGAGAAAATCAAGATTAAATATTATGACTTGTCATTATCCCTATGTGCTCCCCTCTGATTAATTGATTCAATTTATGCTCAGTCCAAGATTTCCTAAAATTTTTGCTTCCTTCTCTCAAGGTGTAACTAAATGTTACTAGTTAAAAAAATTAGAATTAACTTTTGGATCTCTCGAAGTGCAAGGACTTCCCTAAATATTCAATTAGATATGAAGCTATCCTATAGGCTGTGTATCTATTCCTAATAAATCAATATCTTGCTATTTATAGGTCTATTAATCGTCAACTCTCGTTGTACAATTATCATAGATTACTAAGTTCACTCTCTTGATTTATTGCAAGGTTTAAGCATAATAAATAGTGCAAACATGTATATCATTAAATCAATAACCAAAGGTTCACAAATAGTTCAACAATAAACCCAAAAAATTGTATTAGCCAATCATAATATCCATAACATCCCCAACATTCAAATAATCCATGATAAATATGCTAGAAGAGAAGGAAATTGAAATAAGACTAGACAGGGCATCTCCACTCTTTTCTTTTCCCAATCTGGAAAATCTGGATGATGGGGGTGCTCTTTGTCCAATTAGGAATGAAGCCTTGAATCTCCCCTATCTCTAGGCACTCAATCTGTCTTTTTTCTCCAGGACACAAGTTCAACGACCCTTCGGTGACTCTCGGGATTCCATGTCTTATAACGTCACGAAAAGTTTAAAAAATACATGAAACCTGCGTGTCTTTTCAACTTCTAGTTCCTAAGATCGTGGGAATTATATTTGTGCTTCCTACAATCGTGGTTTAACTTAACAGAAACTTTCTCTATAGATTTCCCACGATTGTGGAAAACATGCCCTTTTTTATAGTCATAGGTTTTTGTTTTTTAGTAGCTCGATTTCTCTTCTTTTCTCTTGTCTTGGTCCCTAGTTCAATCATAAAGGTGTCCACCCCCCATTCCTATACCAAAATGATCAATTCCTACCCTAAACCAATATCAAATACAAAAGAACAACCATGAAAATCAAACTAAACAAAAACACACAAAATAAGTCCTAAAACATACTAATACTAACTTATCATGTAAGAAACACATACCAAATACTTAGAAAAACACATACTAATGCACAACTATCAACTTCCCCACACTTAAATCCTTGCTTATACTTAAGCAAAATCAAACACAGCCAATCAATTCTATCACTTCATTTTCATAAAGTTCAAAGCATGCAATCCCTTAAAGTTTAGCCAGCTCAAGTATCAAGCTATTACATATATCATGACTACTTTTCATTAGTATACATAACCAAACTCAATTTATGGCACCATCATTCAAAGATAAGTATAAACATATAATGAATCTTCCTCACGATTTCACTCATTTCTCTCAGTTGTTTAATGGTTAGTGTTTCACTCAAGCTCCCTATAAGAAACTACATTACCATAGGCTTGCTAATACACCAATTCTCCTCTACAATGATTACATGCATAAATAGATCAAAAGGGCTTATTTCGGGTTGTAATGTGATAAGGATTACGATGAGTAAAAAGAGGTAAAGGGTTTAACACAAGCATGCATAAAGTAATAAGTGAACAAAAGGATACAAAACATATTGTGAGATATACAAATGTAAATGTACTACTACTCCACACTTATTGATGCTGCCAAAACGTTCTTCCTTTTTCTTTTCTTTTTCTCTTTTTTTCCTTTTCTTCCTTTTCTCTCTTTTAATTTTTATATAATTGAAGAAACAATAAACAAAATAGCAACTAGATAATATGTGATTGAAGAGTGGAAGTATAACTCAACTTATCTCAAAAAGAAAAAAATTGTACCAAAAATCTCAAACTAGCGCATCACTTAATATTTTGCTAAGCTTGTGAATGGGTAGGCTAATGAGGTTTCGTGTTTTAAAATATGAGGTATTTTCAAGAAACAAAAGGGTTAAGGTTTAAAGGGGCTAACAAAGGATAATAATAAGGGTAGGTTATTTAAGCCAAGGGTTATCACAAAAAGGGCCTTAATCATTTCTATTAAACATGCATCCAGTAGACTCAAACCGATTCAAAGCAAGTTCTAAAGGTAGTAAACAAAAGGGGCATCATATACTCAAATAAATAAGATGACTATAGATGGAGTCATTTAAGCTTAATTCTCACATTGGCTCAAATGAAAATTCATTATGCATCTCTACACTACCTCATTGCTCAAGTGTACATTTTGAGTAAGCTTATGCAACCAACTACTTTTCATCACTCAACTTGATTCACTCTCTATTCATGTAGCCTAATCCAAGTTCAAGCATGCATTCAATCTTATTCCAAATAGCATGATAGAATATCATGGCAAAAGATATAAAAAACAATTCAAGTGTGGTTCTATTGCTTAACACAGCACAAGGTCAAACAACAACCTAATATGCCTAAAACATGTATCCTAAATAGTAAATAAAACAAATTTAAATGATGCAACTAACAAGGTAAATGTCACCTCCCTATACATGGACATCACTTTGTCCTCAATGTGACAAGGCAACCACAAAATGAATCAAAAGATCAAATACAATATCAACCAAGCAAATAAATAACACAACTAATAAAGTAAATAAATCAATATAAAAAGTGAAGGTAAAAAGGCTTCTAGGGATTGAGGTGGTGAAGGCGTAGGAGAGGGGACTTTAATGAAAGATTTTTGAAGCTAGGGTTAGTGAGAGAGTCAACTACAGAGAGAGAAATTGAAGAAAGAAGAAGAAAAGAGGGTTTTCAAAAAGTTCTTGTCGAAGGATCCCACGATCGTGGAAATCACTATGATTTCCACGATTATGGATTAAGACTTCATAAAGTTTCTGGAGAACCTTCCCACTTTGGAAAAAAATTGGATAACGTGGGAATAAACCCAATTCCCATGACCGTGAATTATCCAATCACTATGATTTCCACGATTATAGGTTAAGGCTTTATAAAGTTTCTGGAGAGCCTTCCCACGTTGGAAAAAAATTGGATAACGTGGAATAAACCCAATTCCCACGACCATGAATTATCCAATTTTTTCGAACTTCTTATTCTTCTTCTAAGTTTAACATGCATTCCCAACATCAAAATCAACTATCCAATAATATATTTGAAAAGAAAACAAGTTCAAACTCAAACAAAATTCAAACAAAAATAATCAAAACTAAACAAATTAAGCATGCAAGTACACAAAAGCAAGCAAAAGAAAGGTAAACATGCTAAGTTAAGATCATTAGCTTGATCATTTCACATACTTTCATGAAGAAGTGGAAGAAAGGAAATAGATAACTTCCTTTTCTTGTGAATATGACCCTCCATAGTATGGACTGCATCTATGCCCATTGACCTTGAATGATTCACCTTTGTCATTTTCTAACTCCAAAACTCCATGGGGAAATGCCTGAATAACCTTGAAGGGTCCACTCCATCTTGACTTGAGCTTTCCAAGAAGTAATCAAAGTCTGGAATTAAATAAAGACACCAAGTCCCCACTCTTGAACTCCTTCTTCTTGATGTGAGCATCATGCCACTTCTTTGTCCTTTCCTTATACAACTTGGGATTTTTATAAGCCTTAAACCTCAATTCTTCTAATTTGTCAAGTTGTATCGATCTTTCCTCACTCGTAAGTATCCAATCCATGTTTAACTTCTTAACGGCCCAATATGCCCGATGCTCCAACTCCAAAGGTAAATGGCATGCCTTGCCATACACAAATCTATATGGAGTAGTTCCTATAGGTGTTTTGAAAGCTGTCCTATAAGCCTATAGGGTGTCATCTAGCTTCAACGCCCAATCCTTTCTTGAGGTGCTCACTACCTTCTCCAAAATCTTCTTTAGCTTTCTGGTTACCACCTCCACTTGACCACTAGTTTGAGGGTGGTAAGGAGTCGCCACTCTATGATGAACATTGTATCTTTTCAGAAGATCCTCAAACAGTTTGCTATAAAAAATGACTCCCTTCATCACTTATAATCGCTTTGGGCATCCCAAATCTCGTAAAAATTTTCTTGATGAAATTTTGAACCACCTTGCCGTCATTAGTTGGAGTAGCTACAGCCTCAACCTACCTAGAAACATAACTAACTCTAATTAATATGTAAGTGTTACCTGAAGAGGATGGGAATGGTCCTATGAAGTCCAATCCCTACACATCAAATATTTCCACCTCTATGATGTTTGAAAATGGCTTCTCATCCTTCTTTGATATCTTTCAAACCTATCACACTTTAGCACGAAATGTCGAGCATTCTTGAACAAGGTTGGCCAATAAAATCCACACTCTGGGATCCGAGCTGCAATCATATTAGATCCATAATGCCCTGTATAAAATGAACTATGACATTGCATCAAAATTTTAGGCATTTCATCTTCGGGGATACACCTACGAATCATACTGTTAACACATTGCTTATAAAGTATAGGTTCATCCTAAATATAACAAGAACATTGAAATACAAACTGCTTCCTTTGTTGATAAGAAAGATTGGAAGGAAGAATACTACCTAAGGGGTAGTTTGTAATATTTGCAAACCAAGGACAAAGGATTATCTACTATCATTAAAGCCTCATCAGGAAAGCTCTCATCGATTTCCTTTTCTTCTTTATGGTGCCCTCTTTTAAGTATTGAGAGGTGGTTAGGTACAACATTTTCTGCTCCCTTCTTGTCTTTAATCTCAATGTCAAATTCTTAGAGAAAAAGTACCCACCGGATAAGCCTAGCCTTGGCATCCTTCTTCATAAATAGAAATTGCAATGCTACATGATCTGTAAAAACAATGACATATGAACCTAAAAGATAAGAACAAAATTTCTTATATGAAAATATCACAGCAAGCAACTCTTTTTCTGTAGTTATGTAATTCAGTTGTGCTCCCGTTAATGTCTTGCTTGCGTAATATATGGCGTGCCACCTCTTTTTCTTTCATTGACTAAGGACACAAACAATGGCATGATCACTTGCATCACACATAATCTCGAAAGGAAGAGACCAATCTTGAAACGTGAAAATGGGTGCTATTATAAGTGCCTTCTTCAACAACCTATTAAAAGCATCCAAACAAGCATCATCAAAAACAAAGAGCACATCTTTAACTAATAAATGAGTTAAGGGTCTAGTGATAAGAGACAAATCCTTGATGAACCATCTATAGAACCCTACATGGCCAAGGAAGGATCAAATGCCTTTGATGTTGGTAGGAGGTGGTAACTTTTCAATTACTTTGGTCTTAGCTTGATTCACCTCAATCCCCTTGCATAAGATCTTATGGCCCAATATAATTCCCTCTTAGACCATGAAATGACACTCTTCCCAGTTCAAGATTAGATGAGACTTCTTACATCTTTGAAGCACTCTGTCTAAATTAAACAAACAGTGATCAAAAGAATCTCCAAAGATAGAGAAATCATCCATAAATACCTCAATGAAGTTTTCATTCATGTCTGCGAATATGCCCATCATGCACCTTTGGAATGTGGCAGGTGCATTGCATAAACCAAATGGCATCCTTTGATAAGCAAAAGCCTCGTAATGACAAATGAAAGTGGTCTTCTCATGATCCTGTGGGTAGATAACCACTTGATTGTACCCTGAGTATCCATCAAGAAAATAGTAAAATGCATGCTAGCCACCCTCTCAATCATTTGGTCCACAAAAGGTAAAGGGAAGTGATCTTTCATGGTGGCCAAATTGAGCTTCTGGTAGTCAATACATACTCTCTAAACTGTGATGGTCCTAATAGAAATCTTTTCACCTTTTTCATTTTCCATCACTGTCATGCCCCCCTTCTTAAGCACACACTGTACAGGACTCACCCACTCACTATCTGAAATGGGATAACTAATCCCTGCCTCTAACAACTTTACTACCTCCTTATTCACAACCTCTTGTATGTTTAGATTTAACCTTCTCTATCACTCTCTCATCGTTTGACACCCTTATTCTAGGTTAATCCTATGCATCACCACATTGGGGCTAATCCCCCTAATATCAGAAATTTGCCACCCCATAACTCTCATCCTCTTCCTAATGGTCTCTACCACTTTCTTTTCTTACTCAAAATCTAATAGGTTTGAGATAATGATGGGTAAGGTACGGTTCTTACCTAAAAAGGTGTATCTTAAATGGGGAGGTAAGGTTTAAGCTCTAAAGTGGGGGCTTAACGAAAGAAGGTGGTATGGGTTTATTTGTTCTCTCCAACTTCTCTAACTTAACTTCCTTACATAAATCCTCTTCTCTTGCACTCTCATCCTTGTGTACTCCAGTAACTTCCTCTTCAACTTCCTTCACACATTCATCCACAATATTAATCTTTATATATTCATTACCATCCATCGGTTTCTTTAAAGATCTAGGCATATTGAACTCAACTTACTCATCACCAATCCTCAAAACAAGTTTTCCCTCATACACATCATCTAATGCCCTACAGTATTCATAAAGGGCCTACCCAAAATTAATGGACAATTTTTATCAACTGTAAAATCCAATACCACAAAATCAACAGGAGCAATAAATTTATCAACTTTTATCAACATATCTTTTACAACTCCATATGGCTTCTTGATGGATTAATCTGCAAGTTAAATCAGTATGAATGTTGGCTTGACCTCTCTTAGTCCCAATTTCCTGAAAATAGATAAAGGCATCAAGTTAATGCTTGCACCCAAATCATATAAGCATTTAGAAATTTCAAAGTCACCAATAACACATAGAATTGTAAAATTCCCCAAATCTTATAGTTTTGAAGGCATCATGCTTGAGATAATCGAATTACAATTCTCCATCAGAATGAACGTCTGATTGTCATCGTAAGTACATTTTTATGTTAGTATGTCCTTCAAAAACTTCACATACTTATGCATGCATTCCAAAGCTTCTACCAATGACAGGGTGATCTAAAGCCTCTTTAGTTTCTCTAGAAACTTAGAAAATTGAGTGTCCACTTGATGTTGTCTTACCCTTTGTGGATATGGAAGTTTGGGCTTGCATGGTGGTGGTGGAACATACGCCCTCCTTCTTTCTCTTCTTGAATCTCTTTGCCTTTTCCCTTTTCTTGGCTATCCTTTTTCACACTTGGTTCCTCCATCTGCTTGTTTCTTTGAAGTGTGGTAGCCTTCAATTATTCCCTTGGGTTGGCCTTGGTATTGCTTAGTAAGCTACCTACACTTCTAGAAGACATAACTTTAGCAAGTTGACCTACCTGTACCTCCAAGTTGTGGATAGATGAGGCTTGGTTCTTCACTATCTGATCAAACTTTGCCTCCATCCTCTTTTGACTTTCCTCTTAGCTCGAAAACATTCTCTTTTGATTCTCTTTTTGATTTTCCATTTTGGACCCCAAAACATCCATTAACTTGTTCATTTTGTTCTTCAAAGATCTAAGTCGGTCTTGCTAAAATCCTAAAGGTCCTTGCGATCTTGCTTGGCCACTTGTATTATTAGTACTCCAAGAAAATTTTGGGTGATTTTTCCACCTCGGATATAAGTATTTGAGTATTGATTGTTACCTCATTGTGGTTGGACCAAGTAACTTACCTGTTTAGTGCTACTAGTTCCCAACAAAAAGCATTCTGATATGCAATGGTTGTCCTGCCTGTATAACTCACACTGTAATTGCATAGCTTTGGTTGTAGATGAAGATGCTCCTTGCATGTTGCTCAACTACTTGGTATGAGTTGTGATCTGTACTTGCAAAATAGTAATATAGTCATTGAGATCATACGTTTTTACTCCTTCTGCCCTTGTCTACTCCTCTCACTTGACCACATATAACTGTTGTTCGATAACTCTTCTAAAAGGTCGTGCACTACATCGATAGTTTTCCTTATCAAAGATCCTCCCATAGCTGCATCTATGGTCCCTTTTGCTCTAATTTACACCATTATAGAATATTTGCATGAGGAATTCCTTTAGAAGGTTATGGTGGGGACAACTTCTCTGAAGTTCTTTAAACCTCTCCTAAGCTTCATATAAAGACTCCCCTATGCTTTGTTGAAAATTTATGATTTCTTTAATAATCCTTATTGTCTTAGTCAATGGAAAGTATTTGGTGAGAAATGTCTGGGCTAGCTATTCCCAAGTAGTAATCCACCCTAAGCTTAATGAATTGTACTACACATTCGTCATATCTCTCAAAGTGAAAAAAATGGTCGCAACCTTATGGCATCATCAGACATCCCATTAAACCAGAAAGTGTCACATATCTCTAAAAAATTAGCGAGATGGCCGTTGAGATCTTCATTGGATAACCCATAGAACTACACACTACTATGAAGAATGTTAAGGAGTGTCGACTTGATGTCAAAATTGTTAGCTTGAATCGTTAGCTTTGCAACTTCTTGAGGACTAAATATTGGTCTCATAAAATCCATCAATGTAGACTAAATATTGGTCTCATAAAATCCATCAATGTCCTTTTGACCCCTCCTTGTTCTCCTTCTTCTGCCACATTTCTTTGTATAATGTCTTGGCGCTTCACTCTTCTCAACCGTCGCTTGTGCTTTGTGATATCTGCTAACTCTTCATCAAAAAATATAGTATTCCTTTGTGTGTTCCTTGTGTTCATGCACATGGAAAGACATAAGGAAAAGTATCAAAAACTCTTAAATCAAAGTAACCAAAACTAAACAAGATACTAAACAATCCTTGGCAACAACGCCAAAAACATGTTGAATGCAAAACACACTACTAGTTTTACGCTCAAAATCGCAAGTATATGGGTCGTACTTGTAGTTAAAAGAATATATCAATCCCACGAGTATTGTGCTTAGGCACCACTTAATTCAAGTTGTTCTTTGTTTAAGAAATCGTTTCAATTTAATTTAAAAAGATAAATAAAATAAAGACAAACTAAAAATAACAGGGAACAACATAATCCAAATCAAAATCATAAACTAATACTTGAAGAAAATCAAGATTAAACATTAGGATTTGTCATTATCCCTATTTGCTCCCCTATGATTAATTGATTCAATTTACACTTGGCCCAAGATTTCTTAAAATTTTAGCTAACCTCTTTCAAGGTGTAACTAAATGTCACTAGTTAAATAAATTAGAATTAACTTTGGGATCTGTCAATGTGCAAAGCCTTTCCTAAACATTCAACTAGATATGAAGCTATCCTATAGGCAGTGTATTAATTTATTGAAATCTATTCCTAAAAAATCAATAATTTGTTATTTATAGGTCTATTAATCATCAACTCTAGTTATGCATTTAAGACAGATTACAAGTTCACTCTCTCGATTTATTACAAGGTTTAAGCACAATAAATAACACAAACATGTATATCATTAAATCAATAACCAAAGGTTCATAAATAGTTTAACATCAAACCTTAAAAATTATTTTAGTTAATCATAATATCCATAACATCCCCAACGATCAAATAATCTATGATAAACATGCCAGAAGAGAAAGAAATTGAAATAAGACTGGACAGGGTAGCTCTACTCGCTTCTTTTCCCAATCTGGAAAATCTGGATGACGGGGTGCTCTTTGTCCAATCGAGAATGAAACCTTGAATCTCCCCCTATCTTTAAGCTATCAATCTGTCTTTCAACTCCAGGAAGTAAGTTCCATGACCCTATGGTGGCTATTGGGATTCTATGTCTTATATAGTCACAAAAACCTAAAAACATACATGAAACTCCCGTGTCTCTTCGACTTCCAGTTCCCACGATCGTGGGAATTATAATTGTGCTTCCCACGATGATGGGTTAACTTAACAGGAACTTTCTCTATAGATTTCCCATGATTGTGGAAAACATGCCCTTTTCTACGGTCATAGATTCTTATTTTTTAGCAGCTTCACTTCTCTTCTCTTCTTTTGGTCCCTAACTCAATTACAAAGGTGTCCACCCTCCATTCCTACACCAAAATGATCAATTCCTACCCTAAAACAATATAAAACACAAAAGAACAACCATAAAGATCAAATTAAACAAAAACACACAAAGCAAGTCCTAAAACATGATAATACTAACCTATCATGCAAGAAACACATACCAAATACTTAGAAAAACTCATACTAATGAACAACTATCATTTATGAGCTGCCAAATGAATGATTTTGAATTGGAACTATATATGAATTTGATGAGAAATTGAAGCATAATTAAGGTATAATTGAGGTGTAATTAATGGACTATGATGAAGGCATATTGAATTGAGTATGAACGTGTTAAAATTTGGAAACAAATTGAAGGCAATTTGATAGTGAACCTTTGGTTCACTCATCTTTCGATCGTGGGGGCTACATTAGCTCCTTCCCATAGTCGTGGGAAATGTTTTGAAATGAGAAAAGTTTGGTTATGTGCAATTATTGAACCACATAAACTTAAAACACTTTACAATGGTATATTTGAACTTGATTAAGGTTTGAAATGAACCTATTTTAATGTTGGATTAATTGGTTAAAGATTGAATTAGTTTTGAAATGTTAATTGAGGTGATAACTTAAGGAATGGAATGTTGATATCAGTGTATCCAATTTTAGAATATTTGAATTATTCAGGGGATGAAGGTGTTCTTATGAACACAGATGTGATCCAAAGGATTTAAGTTATGTGAAATAGTTATGAATGTTTGAGAACTAGGAATTTGTGTGAACATATATAATGTGTAATTACTTGATACTATTATTGATGGATTGCTACAAATGCTTAAATTCATGAGGTATATTAAGTTGTTTGGGTATGAAAGAGTGTACTCAATTTAAGCATAAGGAAATAAATTCCTATGTTATGCATTATTTCTTTTACATGTGATTATGAAATGTGATGTGTTACTTTAAACCTGCCAAGTCCTAGTTGTGGGTAAATAGGTATGCCTAGAAGGGTCTGTAGCTGCTTCTGTATTTAGACACTATGACGTCTCCTATTCTTAGACACTACAATGTCTTCTATTTTAGAGACTCAAATCTCTTCTTTTTCTGTAGATACCAATCATAAGTATCTTCTGTTCTGTTCCCATTACCCACTTCTGTAAAAAAGATTAGCAGGCAATTCTGTATGTGTTTTGATATTAGTTTTGCTTTGAAATAATCATGTCCTCTTTTGATACTTTTATATTATTTCTGATGTAATTATATTATGTTATGATGCATTTATTTCCTATTCTGATGTAATTAATAGTCTGATTACTCTCTGATTTAAATAATTAAAGATTGCTTGTGATAAGCCACAATTCATTTACTTTGTGATAAGCCACAATTCATTTACTTATAAATGTTAGACGACTGTAGAAGTAGTCATCATCTTATATCATGTTTAGTTATTCCCTAATAAGCTATATGTTTAGCAAGATGGTTTTTTCCTCTATATAGGCCTTGATAAAAAGGATTAAGACTGGAACAACCGTAGTGGCCAAAGTAGGATATGTTATGTTTTGGAAGATGTTTGGTATAAGTTTTTTAGTTGTATCTAAAATTATGAGACATATTTATATTATTTGTAAATGGTTTGTAATAACTATAATACATGATGGATTTGAATTTAAGGCTTGTATTTGATAAATACAATGTGTAAATTATGTTCTGTTTATAAGTCAACTTTCGAATGAAATGTGTAATACACCACTACTATAGAGTATATGCCTGAACATCTAAAGGACATCTAAGAACATACCCTATGAGAATGACATGTTAGAGCAATCATATTCACTTATTATGGCATCATAGAAACACAAGTATTTTAAGGATCAACTTTTCACATTTCATCAACAAAACATAACTTACATTGTAGCATTACATTTCACACTCCATATATTTACATTACAAAAACATTTATAAGTTCACTGCGCTATACAAATTTTTCTACATGAAATTAGAAACTAAACAAACACATTCTATCTAAACTCCTCAATTATCAATTGACTAGACCTTTGAGCCATTTATTATTCCCAAAATTGATAGTGTTAGACTTCAACTAGATTGATTTAGAAGCTAGGTCTCCTCAGTACTTAAAAATCAACGTTGTAATTTTGATGAGTTTTGTGAACTCCGTGAGTGAACCATCATCGATGTGTTCACTCAAGTCAGAACATAAACATAACAAGTATGTAACCAAATTCACAAGTATATCACATCATTCAATTTTGTATACCAAATCACAATATAAATGTGTATATATATATATATATATATATATATATATATATATATATATATAACACACACACACATTTCATAGAATCATTTTAGAATAATCTGATCATTCATATCATCATCATCTACATAAACATTGCATATCTCTATATCAACACAATTCAGTAATTCTTCATAATCATTCACCTGATGTATGTAATGATATATTAATGCATATGATATTCCACTTTCATTATTATTTTGTTGTGATTGAGTGCCTATTTACTATCCTGTATCTCTTCTGGATAGTAGGCTCATTTCAGATACTGTCTTGTACCCCTTTGTAGATACCGGGCTCATTAATAACTGAGCTTGCTACTCTTTGTACACATTTATGAGCTTTAACCTCTTTTCGAACTGGTCACTCCGATCACAACTCCTTTATCTGATGATGCATATTCATTGTGATGGAATGCATCATTTCATATATTATGTTGTCAATAACTTTCATTCAAAGTGCACAGTCACTTATCATATTTATTGGATCTTAGTCTGGCATTCAACATACAATTGAGAACACATTTCATATTTCACATTCAATTTGAAAACACTTCCACTATAATCCTAAATATCAAACTCTTAAAACCAATAATGTTTGGAATATCACAATCATATCAATAACAATTCAATATTCGAAAGTTAATCAAAAACAATTCAAATATAGTGTGAAAACATTTAGGTTAACTCACAGTACACTCCAGATTTGCCTTGACGATCCAGCAATGTCTAGATGTGGATGCTCAATTTGTGCTTCTCTATCATGCAATATACACATATTTACATATTACTAACTTATTTAATCAAATGAGTACTCAATCATTCACATGCATATGTGTTATGTTTATTACATGCTCAATTGACTATCCCGAGTATGTATCCTTATTCACAAGTCTTGATCATTCATTCATTATAGCTTGTATTTATCTAGTTTGCAATTAGGTTTTGCCTTAAGTAAGTTTGATTACTTTAAATTCATCAATCATACATTCATTAGTCCTTTCCTAGCATTATATATTCACATAATTTCCCAATTCTCATTCAATCATACCTAATTTATTACCTGTATACTTTGAATCATATTTGCATTCATAAGAACATCTTTATACCATTAATAACTCATACTTCACAAATTCGTATACATTGATATCAAACAATCCATTCCTTAAATTATAACATCAATTAACAACCTAAACTTATCAAACACTAAATCAATTAATCAAACAACTATCTAGGTTCATCTCAAGCCCTAATCATGTCCAATTGCACCTAAGTAAAGTAACTTATCCTTATATGGTTTAATTATCATACAAAATCAAAAATTTCTCACTTCCATGCATTGCCCATGAGCTCCCACGATCGTGTAATGAGTGAACCGAAGGTTCATCATCCTTTTCCTTCAATTTTTTTCAGCTTTTAACATCTTCATACCAAATTCAACATATCTTCATCATAGTCCATTACTTATACCTAAATTATACCTTAATTATATGTCATTTCCTCATCAATTCCATATCCAATTCTAATTCAATTCATTCATATGGTATCTCACAATTTATGGTCTTTCATGCATCAAAATCAAAACAGAAACTTTCATTTATTTGATTATACATGTAGTCCTAGTTCTTTCCCATTTTAAGATCACTGTATTAGCAACTTTCTTTAACATAAATTCACCTTCATTATACTTCAAATTCCAATCCAATTCATACATGAAACAACTTATAATCAACGGTTTTTATACATAAAAAACAAGTCGTAAAGGTATCCAAGTTCTAGTATCAATTTCTAGCATAACTCATCATCAACATCATATACAATTCATCCCAATTCAATCATCATAACCCTTCTATTATGATATGCCATAAAGATCAATCTTTTACTTACTTGTCTAGCTCAAATTTCCACCTCAAAGATCAAGCTAATTTAGCTCTCCATGCATGCAAAATCATCATAAATTTAAGGTGGGAATTGGATGGTTTTCAGCTAGGATAAAAGACCACCACAAGCACTATAATATTATAGTTCTATAACTATCTTATGAAGGGAAAAAGCATGGATTTGGTGTGGCAATTGATCACAATTGAATTAAAACTCCAGAGCTATGGTAGAGAGTGTATTTCGGTGGAGAGAGTGAGGAAAGAAGAGAAATGAAGTCAGCAAAAACATTTCTGCATTAGTTTGACATATTAGGTGCTAGGTGTAACCTTTTCCTAATAACATTTTTCCTTAAGCATGCATCCCATTTGTCCACTCCATAAACTGCCAAATGTCACCTAGTTACTAGTCCATTTGTCACTCATTCATTGTTGCGATTTGTCTATTAATTACCTATGCCAATTGTCACTCATTTATCTATGCCAAATGCCACTCAATTATAGGCTCAGTCACCCTAATTTTCCATGTCAACTTGTCTTACCACTTGACATTTTCCTTAGTCTAAATGTACATTTTAATTCATTAATTTTTCAATTGTAATAATAAATTCCAAGTTTACTACTTATAATCCACCAAACCAAAATTCAAGACATAAATAATACACAATTCATGTCATGCTCATTTTAAACCTTTCATACCCTAGAATAAGTCAATTGAGTGCATATATTATCTTTTCAATGTATACTAATTCATAATTCATGTGTGTATGCTAATGATATGTATGTAAATGAAATGCATTTCATGAACTCTCAATAATATGATTCGTATGCAAAATTCTAAGGCTTTAACCTTTAGTATGGAAAACTAGCTATTACAAAATGTAAAGTATATTACCTTATTTTTGGGATGTGCTGGAATATCTTGGTATGCTCTAGGTTTGATTTGTGTGGCATTCATATATCCTCTTAGGGGTTATAGGGTGTTACAGGAACAGTGGAAGACAGGATGAATTTGGACACTAGCAAGGAGGTTCAAATGATAGGTGATAGCATCAGTTCGTTTAACAATCTAAAATGGTGCATAATATTATTTGACAAGTTTATGATGTGGTGTATCCCACATAGGCCCTTGTTGATATGATCGAAGAAAAGCATGCACCCAGTCACCGACATCGAAGGTGAGGTCTCAACGATGACAATCTACTTGATTTTTCATGTGGGTCTATGCTTGCAGTAGTTTTTTGCATACAAATTCTAACATATCCTCACAAGTGGACAGTCATTGATCTATTACATCATTGGATGAACTCCCCTTAATGTAATATGGAGCACTTGGTTTGCCATAAGTATTCTAAAAAAGGGAGAGTCCTATTGCGGAATGAATCGTTGTGTTGTATGACCATTATGCTAAGGAGAGATATTGTTGCCATTGATGTGGTTTGTGATGACCAAAAGCCCGTAGGTATTGATCTAATGTTCAATTAAGAACCCCAATCTGTTCATCGGTCTATGGGAGATAGGCAGTGCTCATCCAGAGTTCGGATCCACTAAGCTTAATATTTTTTTACCAAAACTTACCAAGAGAAATGGTGTCTTGATTTGAGACAAAACTGAAGGCATAACATGTAGCTTAGAGACCATATTGGCAAATAATTGAGCTATTTTGTAGACTGTATAATAGGTAAGTAATGGACCGAAGTGTTCTCCCTTGGAAAAATAGTCAACAATAACTAAGATCTTTGTAAAACCATTAGAATTCAACATCCCAGTAATAAAATCCAATCTAAGATCTTCCCATGTTTCGGAAGGAAAGGCCAAAGGTTGGAGAAGACCTACAAGTTTTTTAAGTTCATATTTAATCTATTGACATATTGGGCACTCTTTCATATCTAGCAACAAAAAATTTCTTTGAGCCAGTATAGGGTCTTTTGAGCTCCCATATGACCACCCAAAGGGATTTAATGGAACTCATTGAGTAACAAGTGTCGAAAGTTGCTCTATAGGCTAATCTTGTCCCCTGATTACTTTAGCTTGTAATGAAGCCTTAAGGTTATTTCTTTCCTCTTCAAAGTGTTTTATATGTTGAGGTTGAAACATTTAGCTTAGGGCCATAGCCAAGGTCTTTCATATAACTAAAACGAGCACCAAGCACTGTATCACAAATGTCTTCTACACTAAGCTCATTCCCTTCAGATATAGGCTTCTCTAATAACTTCTACATCTTATTCTAAAATTAAAAAATAAAACCAATATTCAATCCACATATCACTACTTACTACTACATTAATAAATGAACAAAAATATTGAACAAACTTTTATACTTAGAGTTGCTTTTTGCGTCTTCTAACACCCATCCTTTACTTTCCTTATAGTGATTAACTTTATATAGTGTGATCTTATCACGCTCTTGCCCAAATAGTTCCTTCTCACTCTATTTTATCAAACATAAAAAAATAAGGCACAATAAATCAATCGTGTTTATTGATTTAAGCATAACTTGTAAACATAGATCTTATATATTCATTTCGGATAACTAAAAATGACTTTGGACCTTAATTATGAGGTGTTTTCATTTTTTATCTATTGAATCTTGCATTCTCACAATTTTCCTAAATCAAGAAAAAATAACTTAGCTGTCAAATCATCTAACAAGATTAATACAACCAAATATGAAGGTAAAAAAACATACTTGAACTTTTGGGTTAGCCCAATAATCAAACAAAATTTTCCAATTTTCTTCAGACATTATTTCAGGAACATGGCTTTGTGCCTCCATATAAAAAGGAAATGATTTATAATACTTATGTAATTTGAAATGACAATCTCTAGTCCTTTGTTTCAATAATGAAGTAACATAGTTTAAAATATTTAGGTTCTTAATATACACAATATTCAATTTCAACTGTGAGCAATAAGTAAAACTCTAATTAATCTTAAAATCATTGAAACAATATTGCATAAAGTTTAAGATTTTGTATAATTACTACAACTTTTTTCAAAGTATTTTCAAACAAGTTGTCGTCTTTTAAGTCCTTAACATGTTTTAAACAAGGTAATTTTGTTTTTGCAATAATCCTTAACTCACTTGACAATTTCCTAGATTGTACCTTGTTTACATGATGACCTTGTTAAGTTTCAATCTATATTAATAAGTTACAATTTATTGCAACATTCATTAGTTGCAACACAACCTCTACTTTTACCTCTACCCCTTGTTCTAATACTAGCATTAGGAGCTAATGATAAATGAATAATAATAAGAAAATATTAGAATATATAAACATACATTTGAGCATAAGTCTAGTTGAAGGTATTAAAGATTAACAAACCTACACTATTAGCTTCGTTGTTGTTTGAGGTAGAATGACTTTATTCAAAATGTACTAATGGCCAATTTCAAGTTGTTCTTTAGTTAGACCCATATATTTTCCTATTTCAAGAGGCTTTATTTTTTGGGATAAAACTAACAAGTTACCATTTTGATCAAAATTGAAGTTACAATCTTCTCTATTAAATTATGTCTCCCTGTTTTTTAAGTATATAGAATAAAATGTCAAGCATTCATTCGATACATAAGCCTCCACAATAGAGTCTTCAAGTCAAACTTTATTATGCATATAGTGCTAAGAGAGACTAAAAACATAAAAAGTATAAACATTAGTATTTATTACTAAATAATACTGAAATACAAAAAATGTAGAAGTGGATACAAATTACCTTTCAATCGGGATCATCCATTGAAATTGAATTGGTCCACAAGGTATTTCCTCATATGGAAAGTGTATTACCAAATGCACCTTAACATCAAATAATGATGGCAGGAAAACTAGTTCAAGCTTATATAGAATCAAAGCTATGTCTTTTTCCATTTTCTCATGATCTTTTAGTTTTTGTGTCTTACAATATAATTGCTTAAAAAAAGACCCAGTTATGCCAAAGTTACAGACACATCCTTCAGCAAATACCCACATATTCTAATAGGAAGTAATCATTAAAGAAGTGCATAAAAACTATAACTTTTCAACTTTTCAACTTTTTCTTGATTAGCATTGACATAATATGCTATATTAGAGACATACCCATTAGGAAATTTAACTGAATTAATGAATCGACAAAATTTTTGTTTCTTCATTTTTTACATAGTGTAATATGTAGATGGAATCATATATGGCTCATCATCTCTCCTTTGTAATGCAAATATTTTCTTATATTCATGTCCAGGTCTAATATAGCCTTAATTATATCTTTCGATTTACCATCAATCCTTATTAAAGTACCTAAAATATTCTCACAAATATTTTTTCAATATGTATGTCATTAAGATTATGCCTCAATAGTAATTCCTTCCAATATGAAAAATTTAAAAAATTTGTTTTTTTAGTCTAATTAAGATTAAGAACAGTTCGCTTTCACTTTTTATTACTTGAGTGTTTGTCAGGTGCAAAATGTTGCAAATGTGATAATTAATTAAGCACATCATCACATAACAAGTTCAAAAGGGCTTCACTATGTTATACTTTTTCATTGAACAATTTGCTTCTCTGCTATCCATACCTATGATCTAAGTAATGACGATATCCTATATCCTTCGTAGCCTCATTGAATGAGTTGATGGTTACATACAAGATAGACCATATATCCTTTAGTACTCCATCCAAAAAAATTGTCATATACCCTTAATACACTTACATGAGGGCAAATTGTCTGGCATAAGAATTACCAACCACATATTAAGGGTTAACCCAAGTTAAACATTACAACAATCCTCTACAAACCATGGAAACTTTCTATCAAAGTCTTTCCATACCTTTGAGTCTGCTTCAAAATGTTATCATCAATGCATTTATTTTTATGCCACCTCATATTTATGACTGTTATCATTGACATAAAATTCCTTTGTAATTGTTGTTTAATAGGGAAGTATCTTAATATTTTATGGGGCATCTTTTTTCCTTTTCTATCATCCACTTGCCACCTTGATGTACCATAAATAAGACATTCTTCAATATCTTTAAACTCCTTCCAAAAGATAGGACAATTATAATTACAAGCATGTATTGATATATATGCTAATCTAAGATCCTTAACATTTTTTTTGTTTCGTGGTAAGATTTAGGCAATTTTTGCCCAATCGGTAATGCATTATTAAGTAACTCAATCAATATGTCAAAAGATTTATTACTCAGCCTATTGTATACCTTTTAGTGTAACAATTATGTAACAAAAGATAGTTGTAAGAAATTAAAGAACCTTAGATATAATTCTTCTTAAACTACTTTCAATAACTTCTTAAAATTATCTTTTGTAATTCTATCAAATGTATTATGAAAGTATTATCATCCATAGACTCTATATAATTGCCTACGTCATCTCACATTTATTGAATTCCATCACATACATTGTCATTATTATCACTATCATCGACATTATTATTGTTATCATCATCGTCACCTGTATCAACACTTCAAACATTACTTGCTTCAGAATAGTAGCCATGATAAATCCATTGAGTATAGACTTTATCTATGCCTCAAAGACCACGTATGAACTGAAATTCCAAAACCCAAAAAATGAAAGAAGATAAAAGTTAAGAGAATAAATTATATGCAGGTGGTAAGAGAAGAAGACAATTACCTGGAGAAGAAGAACCCTTCTAAATAAGTAGAAAAAACATAGCCAATTGTTGGGGAAAACATGAGGATAATAAAGTAGGAACGCAAAGATAGTAATCAGTACCCAATACACAAAAATAGAAGAGAAATTCCATAAAGATAGAAGGCTAAAACATTGGAACAATTAGAACAAGAAGACTGACAAAGAAAAACAAGAGAAGAGATCACTGTTTTTAAGTTATTAGTTTGGAGAAGACAATTTCATTTTAGTGGAGAAAATGATGACGCTTTTATTGCTTTTGTATTCTTCTTATTTTTACTACAAAAATATTTTCATAGCCAAAACTTTTTAACAATTACAAGATTTGGGACACATTTGTGCTTTAGTTACGAAATCATTTCATAGCTAAAAACTTTTTTAAACGAAACTAAGTTCTTACTTAAAAAATGTTGCCAAAGTTTATTATCTACGAAAAAATTTTATAGCTTAAATTTTTTTGCTACGAAACTAAGTTCACCATAAACTTCGCGAAATCTTATTAGCTACACATATCAAACATAGCTTATTCTAAATGTAGCTAATATTTTTAAAAAATCCACAAAAATTTTAATGTTGAACATATTATTTCAACAGGCTACGATTTTGAAAGTTTACACCCAAATTATTAGTAACCTTTAACTACCAATTGCAAACCGTAGAAAAAAAAGCCAAAACTCCTGTTTTTTATGACGACTATTGTTGGACTCCGATTTTTGAGTAAAAATAAGAAATATTCAAAAGTGGATGAGTTGATTGAAATTAAGTTGAAAATCAAGAAATAAA
>JANVCQ010187396.1:0-23531 GCA_025531925.1 Erythroxylum plowmanianum
AAACTTATAAAATCTTTGAGATACAAGAGTGACAAGAATCTAATTAGGGAGAATTGTTGAATTGAGGCAATTTAAAACATTTTCAGTACACAAACATTGCAACGGTGAAGAAATAATTGACCGCAACAAAAAAGATGGAGTCCGTACATTGCTGTGACGAAGGCATAATGCGCCGCGGTGAAAAACGACAGAAACTTTTAAACATCTAATTTGCCTCAATCACCAAGTTTAAAATTTGAGCATTATGCACAATTAACTTGCACAAACATTTAAATGGTTGAAATGATGCACAAACAAGAATTGCAAAGTGGGAAAACCTACCCCACACTTAAACAATGTATTGTCCTCAATGATAAAATAATCAGAACACAATCACAATGTGAACATTAGGGGTATGAAGAGACAGAAGGGAATTTTATTAGAATGTAAAGATATTGATGAAATTAAAAACACAACTATCTTCCTACTGAGATGGTTTCTCCCCCACACTTGTTTAGTAAAGTAGTACATCAAAACATGGCCTAACTAGTCAAAGACCAAAAGTAAATAAACAAGTGAAGGAGAGAAGGAATCTAATATTTATGGTGGTTTTTGATTCTCATGGTAGAGCTTCAATAGATGGCCATTCACTTTGAGTTGGGTTCCAGTTTCTTCATGTAGAAGCTCGACCATACCAAAGTTGTGCACTTTAGTGACCAAATATGGTCCATCCCAATGAGTATTGAATTTTCCTTGTTGGAAGGTGAAACAAGCCTTGAATAACAGGACTTTGTCCCCTTCCTTCAAGCTCTTCCTTTGAAGAATCTTATCATGCATCAACTTTGTCTTCTCTTTGTAGAGGTGAGAATGTTCATATGCCTATAGCCTTAACTCTTCTAGTTCTTGCAGTTGCAGCTTCCTCTCCATACCGAAAGATTCCAAGTCCATATTGCATTGCTTGACTGCCCAATAAGCTTTATGCTCCAACTCCACAGGCAGATGGCAAGCTTTTCCGTAGACTAAGTAGTAAGGGAACATGCCTATTAGGGATTTGTAGGCAGTGCGATAGGCCCATAGTGCTTCTTCGAGGCGTAGGCTCCAATACTTCTTTGATGGCTTTACCATTTTCTCTAAGATGTGCTTCACCTCTCTACTCAAAAATTCAACTTGACCATTGGTTTGTGGATGGTATGTAGTGGAGACTTTGTGAGTGACTCCAAATTTGGAAAATAAGTTACCAATGACTCTATTACAAAAATGTGTCCCTCTATCACTAGCCATAGCTTTAGGAATCCCAAATCGACAAAAAATGTTTGACTTAAGGAATTTGGATACTACTTGTGTATCATCTTTTCTAGTAGGAACAGCCTCTATCCATTTGGACACATAGTCAACAGCTAAAAGGATATATACAAGGCCAAAAGATGGGGGAAAGGGACCCATGAAATCAATTCCCCATACATCAAAGATTTTGCAAAAAAATAGAGGTTGCTGTGGCATTTCATGCCATTTTCCTAACTCTCTAAAACGTTGATATTTGTTGCATGACTGACAAAAGTTAAATGAATCCTTAAAAAGGGCAGGCCAATAAAAACCAGAATCTAGAATTTTCCTAGTTGTTCTCCTCTCACTGAAATGCCCACCACAAACCATTGAATGACAAGCTGAAATTATAGCATCAAATTCCTTATTAGGCACACATTTTTGGATTAACTGGTCACTGCACAATCTCCATAAATGAGGGGCATGCCAAATGTAATGTCGAACTTCACTTTTTAGCTTTTGAGCCTACGCCTGAGACATAAAAGGAGGAGTTAGTCCAGTCATGAGATAATTGACGATATGTGCATACCAAGGTTTTTGGAAAACTGAAGCACATAAAATTGAATCAAGAAAAGAATTGCAAGTCAGTTCAAAAGAGTCCACTCCCCGTGTATCATCTGGTAGCCTGCTCAAATGGTCAGCTACATGGTTTGTCGCTCCAGCTCGCTCCTTTATCTTAATATCAAATTCTTAGAGAAGCAATGCCCACCGTATCAATCTAGGCTTCGACTGTGATTTCTTGAGGAGATATCGAACAGTTGCATGATCAGTAAAAATGATTACATGTGAGTTTAACAAATATTGCCTAAATTTTTCCAAAGTATAAACTACAACAAATAGCTCTTTCTCAGTTGTTGTACAGTTGATCTGAGCTAGATCCAGTGTTTTTGAGGCATATGTGATAACTCTTGCTAGTTTCTCCTCCTGTTGACCTAATATAGCCCCTATATCATAATTGGAAGCATCACATGAAAGCTCAAAAGGTAAGTTCCAATCAGGAGCAACTGAAATGGGTGGGGAAATGAGTTTTAATTTCAATGTGTCAAAGGCATTTTTGCAAGAATCATTAAACTCAAACTTTTCATCTTTTTGTCAAAGTTTGGAAAGAGGTAATGCAATTTTGCTGAAATCTTTTATAAACCACCTATAAAATCCTGCATGACCTAAAAATGATCTTATATCTCGAACACAGGTAGGATAAGGCAAATAAGATATCACCTTAATTTTAGCTTTATCAACTTCAATCCCCTTGCTAGAAATTAAATAACCTAGCACTATACCTTCACTGACCATGAAATGGCATTTTTCAAAGTTCAAAATCAAATTCTTTTCACTGCATCTTCTTAAAACTTTTGCAAGACTAAATAGACAAGCATCAAAAGAATCACCATAAACTGTGAAATCATCTATAAAGACTTCCATGCATTCTTCTAAAAATTCACAGAAAATAGCCATCACATAATGTTGGAAAGTTCCTGGGGCATTACATAAACCAAAAAGCATCCTTCGATATGCAAAGGTGTCAAAAGGACATGTAAAGGTAGTTTTATCTTAGTCCTCTGGTGCAATAGGTACTTGAAACTAACCATAGAAACCATCTAAAAATAGTAATGTGATTTGCCCGCGAGCCTTTCAAGCATCTAGTCAATGAAAGGTAGGGGGAAGTGGTCTTTTCGTGTGGCATCATTTAATCGTCTATAATCTATACACACACGCCACGAATTCTACACTCTGGTAGGAATAAGCTCATCCCTATCATTTTTGACCACCGTGATCCCACTCTTTTTCGACACTACATGTATTGGACTATCCTACTCACTATCAGAAATGGGATATATTATCCCGACACTCATCAATTTTGTGATTTCTTTCTTAACCACGTCTAAGATCAGTGGGTTTAGTCTCTTTTGAGGCTGCCTCATAGACTTGGAACCCTCATTCAATAAGATCCTATGTATGTAAATAGTTGGGCAGATTCCAGGTATATCCGCTAAAGTCCACCCTATAGCCCTCTTATGTTCCCTCAAAACATGCAGGAGTCTCTCTTCCTCAGTGTGAGACAAGGTATTGGCAATTATGACAGGTAATCGTTCATCAGGCTCAAGAAAGGCGTATTTTAATGTAGTGGGTAAGGGTTTCAACTCAAGCATAGGAGGTTACACAACATAAGGAATCAATTTATGAAGTTCAAGAGAGAAAAGATCACTCCCTCTTTCCTCTGACGTGGGATCCATCTCCTGGTGATCTGTTGCGGCAACGACCTAGGCCAACCCTTTCTGCTTCTCTTCGATGAAGCATTTGTGGTGAGGTACAATGCCTCCAGCTATTTTCTCATCAATGTCAGTCTTCGTGATGCCTAAATCACCTAAAATATTAACAAAAAACCTTTCCCCAAGATCAAGTGAATACAATTCAGAATCAAAGGAATTCTCTTGCAATTCAAATTCATGGCAGGCTTCATCAACAGTAATATCAAGCATGTTAACTCCTAGGAGCGAATAATCCTTATGGGGGTGTTTCATAGCCTCATACATGTTAAAACTCACCTGCTGATCTCCTACCTCCATGGTGATCGTACCTTCTTTCATGCTAATCATGGTACTAGCAGTCATTAAGAAGGGTCGACCGAGAATCAAAGAAGTGTCCTGTACAACTTTAGAAGACATATCAAGCACATAAAAATTAGCTGGAAAAACTAAACCCTTGACTTGGACCAAAATATCCTCTATGATGCCCATAGGATGCCTAATAGATCTATCAGCCAATTGGAGAACTACAGATGTAGGTTTAAGATTTTTCACTCCTAATGATTGATAAACACACTTAGTCATAACTTTAATGGCTGCCTCTAGGTCTAACAAGGCTCCCTCTATGGTAACTTTACCTATAGTGCAAGGGATAGTAAAAGATCCAGGGCCTTAGCATTTTACAGGGATTTGAGGCTTGAATAAGGCTGACACATTCGATCTTACTTGGACTCTCTCATTGGGCCTAAACTTCCTCTTATAGGTATATAAGTCTTTAAGGTGTTTATCATAAGCAAGAACCCATTTCACAAGATCAAGCAAAGGAATATTGACTTCGACTTTACTATACAAATCAATGATATCTTTTTCATGCTTAATGTCATTCATTCGCTTGCTCATCAAATATGAATTAGGAAAAGGAAGGTCTTGAAGATTTACCTCCTTACCTTGGGCTTCGTTGGCTCCATGCTTGCTTGATTCCACATGCTCACTTGTTGTTGCTTGTTCCTTATAGCTCTTTGAAGTAGCTCCCTTGCTCCTTGATTCAAACTTCCTTTCAATCAAAAGGGATTTTTCTTTAGAGCTTTCAGATTTCTTAATTTTGTTCTTTATCAAAGGCAATTCCCCACTATCAATCTCCTCATCACATTCATCTTCATCTTGATGTTTGAACCTCACTTGTTTCCCACTTCGAAGAGTTATTGCATTTAAACTTTTAGGGTTCATCACGATGTTTGAAGGAATGGTTCCACTGCTTCTTGCTAGTTTTCACTCATGTTATTAGACAACTGAGTGACATAAGAGTTAATATTTTCAGCTTTCATCTCCCATTACTCCATTCTCTTTTCCAAGGCATTAAACTGAGCAGTATTCTTTAAAGAATCTTGCTGAATCAGAGAAGCTATGGCATTAAACTAGTTGTTGTTAGAATTTTGTTCTTCCTTTATCAAAGTCATCATATTGTGTAGCAATTACTTGGTGTCCTCCTTAGGTGGGTCAGTTAGGATTTGTTGTTGGTTGGTGGAAGTACCAGCTCCTCCCCCTTGTTGAAATCTGTTTGGAGCCTGTCCCTCTTCAGTCCTCCAACTAAACCTAGGGTTGACCTTCCATCCCTCGTTATAAGTGTTAGAGTAGGGGTCCCATTTATGATTTGATCATCCCGGATATACTGCAGACACTTCTTCATACTGACTGGGGCAAACATTGGATATATGCATCACTGATCTACAAGTATCACAACTGGATGCTGTGAGATCCATAGAAGATGTCGGGTGATGCACATTCATATTCTTTAGCTCTGTAGTGATGAAGGATAATTATGAGGTCACTCTACTCTCCAAAAAGTTAGCTTTTGACTCCAAACTCTCCATTCTTTTGGATTGGGCTGTTGTGGCACCCAACTCATGCACTTCTTAGGTCTCTCTAACACTGTACTGTTGATGATTCAAAGCCATCTTCTTGATCCAATCCCATGCTTCCGAAGCTGTAAGATCAATCAATGAACCTCCCGATGCCTCATCTAACATACCTTTGTCTTGACTTTTCAACCCATCATAGAAATATTGCACTAACTGTTCATCAGGTATCTGCTAGTGGGGGCATTTGCACAACTTCAAAATTTTGGAAGAGAGTTAATGAGTAATCCTTTAACTTCAAAATTAACATCAAAATTAGGACAAGCAGTCGTAAATGGATCATAATTCATGTCAGAAGTTGTTGCTTTGCTAATAATCCTTCTTCTTTCATTCCCATTATTCTCACCTACTCTCTCATGCTCCCCGTTACCTCTATTATCACCATTCCTAGGTTGGTTAACATTAAAGCTAGGGTTTTGTAGAAAGGTTGGGTTCTCGACCATATTCACTCCTTCTAAAGGATCGCTCTCACTACTTTGCCCACTAGACCCTTCTTCAACAACTCCCTTGCTTCTCTGTTTTTCTATTCTCTCCTTTCTAATCTTTCTTAAATGTCTCTCAATTTTAGGATAGAAAGGCAGGAGTTTCGCTTTCCAGGGTATGCACAGGAACAATTCAAAGGAAAATAAAAAGTAACAAAATTTACTCGCAAGCACACAAAGTCAATTAAAAGATGAGATGTGATGGATGCAAGTGTATGTGTGTGAAAGTATGTATGAAAATATGTATGTAAGGATCAAATAGTAATCAAATAAAAGAGTGCAAAAAGAATGCTAAGTATGAAAAGTCCAATTATGGATGTATTCTTTTGTTTGTGTTTTCAAGATTTTAAAGCTATGTAAAGAAAAATAAAAATCATATACTATTGACAAATATAACACTAAACTTTGGAAAATGAAATCTAGAAGAAAAGGTTCCTAACCTCAATTAAAAGCAAAAATGACAACGGCTAACCTAAAGAGAACCAATTGCTTGGTTCCCTGATAATGGCGCCATTTTAATTCGAAGCCTTTTAATCTCACCCTTAGAGGTCAAATCAAAATGTTAATTCTAAGGATTGCAATATATAATGCAACCTCGGGTAGTCTCACTTAATTAGAACCTAATGAAATGAACTTAAGCTAACCTAAATGTCATGAAATGCAAACTAAAGTATTAAGGAGGGGGTTTTGATTCTTTTAGAAAACTAACAAAATTTAATAAATTGTAAGAGAAATGTGTAAAAAGTGTTTTCGGATTTTGGGAATAAGAATTTGAAAGTTAAAAATAACGATCAAATGTGATAGAATCCTCTTGAAAAATGAGCTTTGGCTATCAAAGTTTGAAATAAATCTTAGTGGGAGTGAAAATCACTAAGTTTCAAATGATAAACCTTAAAGAACTCTTTAAGTCTAAGGTTTTAATCAATGAACTTCATTTCTTAAAACCTTGTTGAATGCATCTTAGTTTGTGCAATGGGTAAGTCAATGCAAATGGTCATTTTGGGATCTAGCATCATCTCATTATCAAACACAACTAGGCAGATAAAAGAGAATTAACAAAATCACAAATAGACATATATGAGACTTCATATATTCAAGCTCCAAGTTCTACATCAACAAACCCAATAACACATTAAATGTTTAACACTTGATTAAACTCTAATTAAGAAAATTCAACTACAAATTACAAATCCTAAAATTAGGAGTTCATAACAATGTAGCTAAACATGATTAAACTACTCCTCTTTAAAGCCCATTAAGCTCCAGCCATTGCTACATCTTCAAAAGGAAAAGGTGCTTAGCCGAGCATTACTTCAGGAGAACTCACAACTGGAAACCCACCAGAAGCATCCATGGCAGCAGATGTTGATGAAGGAATTGACAATGAAAATGGAGGAGAGGTGATGATGGATGCCCAAAGTTAAGATAGAGCCAGGTGTTGTGAATATGTTGTGTGTATATGTCGACTCTTAACCTAATATGGTAGGTTTTTAAAAGAAAGATGATTTGGATCGGGTTGCATAGTGAGTAAATTTTTGAAAATAATTCGAGTATTCGAAGGTTCGTCGTGTCCACAGATAAGTTCGTTGTGCTGAACTTTTCCTGAAAGGTTTTTGCTTCATTGCTGGTTCCTTCGTTGCAGCGAAAGAATTAATTTTCATCGCAACAAACTTTTCTCGAAAGTTCAGCTTGGAATTCTTCGTATTTCACCGCGACGATAGGTCCCTTTCGCCGCGGCAAACTTCCTATTGTGCCTGTTCACTTGTTGACTTCACTTCAGCCTTCCTTGACTTTGCATCTTCTTATTGAGTCCCTTCTCCTTGAGTCTCCTACAATGAACAATGGTAGTTTGCAGTATGAATTGTTCTCAAAAAATTAATTAGAGCAATTAATACTGATTTGTGATAATTTTTACTCTCAAACTACATAGAATAAAGGTACACAATCAAGAGTCAATTTAAGCACAAAATCTAGAATTAGGAGTCAAAAAGTGTAGTACAAGTCATGAAAATGTTGCCAATTTATATAATAAACTTAGGCTCAATCACTACCCACTAGTCACTACTCTTCTAAAGATAACATACATTGACCAATAACAAGAGCGAGTACATACCTAAGTTACCATGAAATTTTCTAGTTAATTCTACTCTCTAATTATGACCATATGGTTCTAAAAGCAACAAAAAAAGAGAAAATGTTTTGTGTTTGATTTAATTTTTTAAACACATAAGAAATAAACAACTTAAAAACACACATGATAAACAAACTCAAGACACATATAATAACTAAAATAAGAAACAAACAACTTAAAAACACACATGATAAACAAACTCAAAACACATATAATAACTAAGATCCCTACCCCCATACTTAAAACTTACATTGTCCCTAATGTAACTTTAAATGTCAGAAATGGAGTATTAAAAAAAATGTGCAAATGTAAAGTAAAACGAACAAACTTCCCCTGGATTGTCTCCCAAATAGTACCTTTCTTTATTTTCATTGGCTTGACTCCATATTTTCCCAATCATGTGATGAATATTTGATCTTCAGGGATTATAGCTTCTATGTTTTCCACTTGACTTCATTTGGGTAGGGTTTGAGTCAAAGACCACTTACATGCAATTTCTTCCTTATTTTTAGACTCTTAATCTTTACTGCACCTTAGGGAGAGACATTAGTAATCACAAAAGGATTAATCCAATAAGGACATAAGTTATACAGAAACAGTTTATATTTAGCATAATAAAGAAGCACTTTTTGATCAATGATAAAGCTTTTTCTCGAGACGTTAAAAGCTTTGGTCTTCTCTTTAATTAAAACTACTTCTTGATTATTTATATGCTTCTACTCATAATCATCCTGTACTGAAGGGTCAATAAAATTAATTGAAAAAATAGAATGGTCATTTTGGGGTTCCTTACTAACATCAAAAAATGACAAAAGGGTCAATTTTGAGCCTAAGTTTTATGCCAATCGATAAATTTAATCCTAGCATTTTAGAGAGAACACTTACGATCCTAACTTTTGTAAAACATTAAAATTTAACCCCATAATAATAGAATTACTAATGGTCATTAGTTAAGTGTTAGGTCAATGTTGACCTGGCACTTTTTAATAATTCTTTATTTCAGTTGCAGGTCCCACAGTGTCACGTCATATTAGTCGTGGCAAGGTGATACCCATGCTTTTAAAAATTATTTAAAAATTATTTATTTTACAAATGTGGGTTAATTAATCCTAATACTGATTAAATTGATTAATTAATGTTGCTAACTATTTTCTTAAGTAAATAGATTAGTTAACCCTAACAAGATTTAACTTAATAATTAGATGAAGTAAAATACAAATTAAGTAAACTAATATGGCATATAACTAATCCCTAATACAATTGGCTAGCAACAGCACTTGTTGGTCACGGACAAAGGCCTCATCTATTCGTCAATAATCTTGGTACGTAGTCATTAACAACATAGTTTATTGTTTCTTTCTATTAGATTTTGGATTTCATTTTTGTGTTGGGTTTTGCCCAAGTGTGGTCCCAAATGGGATCCTGTAATCGTTTCTACCTTGTTTCATTATAGAATATGTTTTGGTTGCTTTTTTTTGTGGCCTCTATGGCCTGCAAATGGGCATATGCTCTTTTGACTACATTGACTAGATATTGTTTTTTATTTTGAAATCATTTCAACCCTACATAGAAACTCTAAATACATATTAGGTTTAATCCTTTTTCACTTCCTTCAATCATTCTTGTTATTCTATCAATTTTGTATATTTCATCAAATAAAAGAAAACTTTATAAACTCTACCTTAACTTTCTTTCACTAAACATATATAATATTAATCTTTGGCATTTCAAACCACCATTTATCTCATTAATCATATGCCATCATCCTTTAACCATAACTAGTCACTCATTTTTTGTCTATTTAAAGTGTCATCAAATTATAATACTGTAAAGACATTTAACTATCTTTGCTAGCCATGGCTTTATCCCAATACTCCATACAAATTCTAAATGAAGTTTAACCATATGTCTTTGTAGGCTATAAACTTACTCATAATGCCTACCTTTGATTAGAACATCTCATAAGTAATTTATACATATAATGAGATATAAAATTTGTCAAAAAATTTCCCTTTTCAATAATTTCTTAAACTAACATCAATAAACACATATTAACAATACCTTTTTCTTGACATCCCATACTATATCATTTTCAATTTTCTTGTGAGTGAATGAATCCAAGAGAAGCTTATCTTTTAAAATGCATAAATAATCAATTAACTACAACTATACAATTATGACTACTTCTTAATAATCATTTGCAATTAGTTGACTACAACAAATAGTCCAATGACCATTTCTAAATAAATTATTGCCCTTATGCCTTTAGAGGACCTTCCCTTTAAAAATTAAGAGTAAACTGTTACCACTAGCCCAGCCCTTTCTTTCTGTATCATGGCTCATTACATAAAGGAAAATGAATTAAGGATTTACTAAAAAAACAAAAGTTGGTACTTTTACATCAACAACTAAAAAAACCATCAGAGAAATAAACATGCTAACACGTATTAAGTATGAGGATTACAAAAAAAGAATAATCAAATCTAACAACATCAATTAAGGTCAGGAGCATTTAATGAGTGCCAAGATATATCGTTTAAGTAGTGCAAGTTTTGAAACACATTAATTTACAAGTCAGTAACAAAACAAAATGTCCATTATATCAAAAATCTTATAAGCCTAGTAGGCAATAGTACCAACATATGTATCAAAAGTATGTATAATGGTTCCAAAAGGACCAATGGATGTAACAAAGTATAAAATAGATTATATACTGATCATGTTGCAAAATATGTAGAAAACATATAATAAAACATGTATAAAGCAAGTAATTCAATTTGTATGCTCCGTCCAGTTTGCTCTGGTCACCTTTATCTTAGAATACATTAATGTTCGCTTTAACTTTTTGTTAGATGTATAAATTAATAATGGTTGCATAGTTTTTAAAACGTAATAATTTATTTTAACTTGCATGTATGCTAATATTTATTAGTTTTAATGACTCAATATAGAAGTATAATGCTTTTTCATAAAGGAAATTTCAGGTTGGAGCCTGAATTCATATATATTGGTAAGGATATTGCTTCATTTGACAATGTTAATGTTGACTATGTTAATAATAGACACATAAACAAGATGGGATTGGAGTTAGAGTATGATCAAATTGGTAAGGCATATTATAGAGAGCCTAGTTTAAACTTTAAAGAGTCAATGAAAGTTATAGACTCAAATGAAAGTTGTATAAGGCCAACAAACCTTATGCAAATTAATGGGATTATTGATGTATACATAACTCTTCAAGTTGAGATGCCTATCCATGCTCTTGATGATTATTAATAGGGTGTTAATATGGATGAGAATATAGAGGGACCACCAATGGATGAGATATTAGAGGGACAAGGTACACAAATGGATAAGAATTTAGAGGGATAAGGTGCATAAATGGATGATAATTCGGAGGAATAGGGTGTACAAATGGATGAGAAATTGGAGGAATAGAGTGCATAGTTTCAATCAAACTTATATGTAGACATTCCAAATGGCCATCATCTAATTGAAATTGAATAATCAGATTGCAGTAGTTTTATTAGCACTAATGAATATCCTAGTAGAGAGGAGGTAGGTGAAGCTTTTCATAGACCTAGCTCAACTGTTAGGGATAATCCTACAATGGTTATATATGAGTGAAGGTTGGGAATGGAGTATGGGATTGTAAAATAATTTAAAGATACTATTACCAATTATATAGCACATACCAAATACAATGTTATATTAAAAAAATGTGAGAGTAATCAAATTACGTTTGCGTGTATTGATGGATTCCTATAGGTTTTGTATGCTGCATACGATAAGAACGAGAGATTTTTTTAAGGTTAAAACTTATAACCCTAATCACACTTGTTTCATAACAAACAAACCAAAATTGTTTATGCCAAATTATTGATGAGACACTTCAAGGATAGAATTTTAGAGAAGCCTAGTATCAAAACCAAAAAAATGGTGGAAGAATGCAGAGAGAAGCTCAATATTTTTGTTAATTAAAGCATTTGTAAAAGAGAAAAGACGAGATTAAGGGAAGAGAGAGCAACAAATTATGTTGCTAAATATGTGAAGTTGCAAGGCTATGTGCACGAGTTAAAGATACGCAATCTTGGATCAACAATTGAGTTATAATTTTCGAGAAATCAAGAGAGCTCATTACTATTAGTATGTTATGTTATACAGTATATTCATACTTCACTATTATGTTATATAGTATATTAATACATCTTTATATTTTCTTGCAATTCAAAAGATTGTATTTTTTTAATGCCATGAAAAGAGGTTAAAAACATTTAATACCAATTTTTGGGATTGATGTATGCTTCCTAAAGACAAAATTACAAGGCCAATTGTTAAGCGTAGTTAGTAAGGACGGTGATAGAGGAATGTTTCCATTGTCCTGGGCAATTGTAGAGGTGGAAAACACAAATTCATGGGCTTGGTTCATTAATTTTTTATCATCTAATTTGGAATTGGAAAATGGTAAAGGAATTGTAGTTATATTTGATATACAAAAGGTATGTTAATATAGTTAGAATTGAAATCATTATATTTAATATTAACCAATATATTTTTAATTTATTATAGGAATTAGTCAGAACTATTAAGGAAAATTTGTCGAATGCAAATCATCAAATGTGTGCTAGACATATTTATCACAAATGGAATGGAAATTGGAAGGGAAAGGACCTCAAAATTAGTTTTGGAATTACGCTTGATCATCCTATGTTGAAGATTTTAATGAGCAACCAAAGAGGCTTGACAAAATAAGCCATGGATGTGTTATAACATTACTTGAATATCCTAAAGAGATGTAGGATAGAAGTCATCAATCTTTTGAAAGTAAATGTCCAATTGTTGAAAACAACAAGGATGAAACCTTTATTGGGTGGATCCTATCAGCAAAGGATAAGCCAGTGATTAGCATACTTGAGATTATTAGAACAATGGTTATAAGGAGGCATATTAAGAGGAGACAATTTATAGTTAAATGAAAATCAGATATAGCACCAAATATAATGAAGAGTTGGAGAAGAACAAAAAAGAAGCAATGCCGTGGAGAATTGTATAGAATGGAAAACGTGGTCATGAAGTTTTAAAGGGTGATAGAATATTTTTAGGATTGATAGATAATAAGCATATACTTGTCAATCATAAGACCTATATGGATACCCATGCAAGCATGTGATTAATGCAATCCATTACTCGAGAGAAAGGGTTGAGAGATTCATTGATTCATGTTATCAGAAGGTTTAGTTTACATAGGACGGTAAGTACTAGTAATTACTATTACCTATGCTAGGGATGGATTCTGGTTGAATTAATGAAACTAAAATTAAACAATTAAAATAAACAAGAAGCGTAATTTAAAGAAAAGAATTAGCGACACTAAATTAACTATTAATATTAGAAAATTAATACTTAGGCTTTGAACCTCTTTATACCCTTAACCGATTAATTATTTTTCATGTAATTATGTTATTGATTAATTAGACCATGGAGATTCCTAAGGTATGCTATTAGCTGTCTTTGAGTCTACTAACAACTAATCTTAGGGTTTGTAATCAAATTACTCAGGTTAAAATTATAGGATTGCATTACCATATTATGAATTCGTCTATTAGGTTTGACCTAATCTAGAAGATTTATATCCTCTTATCTTTAGGATTGCAATAAACTCTTTCCAATTATCGTAGATCTATTCAAACCTAGGATTTCTCAATCACTATAAAATCACTATAATAAATAAAATGGATAATTGGATCTTAATAATCAACAAATATGTTAAAATATTCAATTAGGGTTCATCTGACCTATATACTAATAAAGAATTTAGCTATACAACGACAAATATGAAAACATTTCTGTATAAATATAAAATAGAATAAAAACATTGGAATTATAATTTTAAATGTACCTAATTACTCTTTATAGTGTATTATGAGAATGTAGATGTCTGATCTTATGGTCTCATGGATTTATTGATAAAAAACTCGCATCTTCTACTCCTTAAGCTCCAAATAATCTCTGGAATTGCCTCTGAACTTCTCAGAACAATGTCAGCCACTTCCTAGTCTTTTTTCCTCCGAAATGCTGGTTTAGATGAAAGTGTAGGTTTTGGGTTCTAAACAGTTATGTGCATAATCGTGCACAAGAACATGCATAATTGGAAATCACTGGATATCGCAGAAGCACGGTCATGCACTCCTTTTAGATTGCTAATTTTTTGTTTACATTATCACCTATAAACACACTTGAAGCATATTAAGTACCAAATATAAAATAGATATATAAAACATCAACTAAGAATACATTAAATATGGGGTAAAAATGTAGTCAATTAAATGTCTATCAAATGTCCCCATACTTAAGTTTTTGCTTGTCCTCAAGCAAACTATAATCAAAATTACAAATTTTGCAACATCAATCCATCATCAATCTTAACCTATCTATTCATACTATACATTATTATATCCTGCTGAATCAAATTAATATGCAATCAGAATCAAGTTTTCATAAAACTAACTTCCTAAGTAATATTAATAACAATCACATCAATAATTGCATTGAAATCAAAGGCATACATCTTTATACCCTCACTAAGGTTTCTTTTAATGGGCTCAAGTATTTAGGGTGAAAAGTGTCAAGACTATCAATCAATGTATAGCAGGATCTTTACCATATAGGCTTGTAATAAAATCACATTTTCATCACTTATATACAAACTAGAAACAAAAATCCAAAGGTCTTTGTACAAGTTACAATGGGGCTTAGGTAAGGTTTGAATATAGAAAGGGTTAAAATTTAAGGAAATTTACCCACGAAATATTTCAATATTTTTTACAAATACACATACGTCCATTTAATGCAACTTTATTGGTACCACTTACTTTTATTTCTTTTTCTTTTATATGCTCTTTTTTTTTGCAATAAACATTTAGTAACACAATTCCAAAAGTATTGGACCTTTCACAAATTTGAAGTCTCAACAAATAAATAAAGTAAATAGCCTTTAAGGTTTAAAACAATAAAAAGGTATTCAAGGAAAAAAATTGAATTAAGGTTAATGTATGAGTTTAATCGACAAAAAATGTTAAGGCTCAACTAGTTTATTCCTAAAGGTCAATTTTTTAGGTATGGTAATTTCAAAGAAGTAGGTTTAAAACAAGTTGGTTAATCTAATTGCCTTTATCATATTAATGCTTCTAATTTCCAAAACTATGGCGTCAACATGCATAATAAAGAAAATTCTAGAATTATCCTACTATACATGAAATCATGCACTGAAAGAATAGCAAAAGCTTTAAAAAATTTTGAAAATTTTGCTCTTTAGGCTCAAAATCTCACCAAAAAAATGGTTATATGTGTGTGTAAATACTATGTAAATTTCATTGAACATGAAAATTTCAATGATTATAAAAAATATGACTTAATAAACTAATTTAATTCCACCCGCCATCCTTTTACATACTAATTCAAATCAATATTCAACAAGATATAGTATTCATGGACATATGTCAATTAATTCAAGACACTAGTTAGTAAAACTTATAATCATGATTATATAAACATGAAAAATTTAGTTAAAAAATTTAGAATTCAATCAACCTATCCCCACACTTGAAATTGAACATTGTCCTCAATGCATAGAGTACAATTAAATATGCAAATGAGAGCATTGTTTAGTACTTTCTTGATTATGGCAATTTTTTTATATTGATCAAACCAATGTTAACTTATCCTTGCAAAAAAAAAAGAAAATGAAAGGATAAAAAGAAATAAAGGAAATAGAGAAAATATCATAAGTGAAAACAATCAAACAATAAAAATGAAACAAAAATACTAAAGTAATATAACAAAAGAAAATCTTAAATCTAGGGTTTCCTCCCAAGGAGTGTTTGGTTAACATCTTTAGCTCAACGTGGTTTAAATGATCACATGATTGTAGCCCAACTATAAGTATCATAACCTGTAAGTAAGCTACCTAATTGTGCTTTCTACCACCTTTCTTCCTTGGTTTATTCTTTTAAATTTATGGCTTCTTTGGTGGATCCTCATAAGTGGAGTCCTGTAAAACTTCTTCACAAATTTCCTTTATCTTGATAACAACTACCAATTTGAAGGGATTTTTTTTTATCATCATCTTTAAATCATTCCTTAATACCTAGTACATTTTCCTTAGTTATTAACTAGGCCCATTCAAGATCACTTTTAAGCCTAAATACCTTATATGAAAACATTAATAGGTCAATAATTTATATATATACATGATTTTGGGACAAAAGACATAACTTTTGTTGTAGATGTCCTATCAATGTCATTATACAATGCGTTTGAAGAGGACTTCGAGTTCTACAACTTCTATGAAGACCCCAAAGAGAGATTTTTCCATCTAAAGTGTCAAAATTGGACATTTATTTAACTTTCCTAAGAATGCCAGCCTATCAGACATACATCCCTCCAAACGGACATAAATGGAGTTGGGAAGCTAGAATTCTTGAGAGTGTACTCCCAGCGGACCTGAAGTCTACCTAACAGACATATGAGAAGCTTATCTCACTTAATAGCATTTCCCACGATTTCTACACATATACCATCATTTTACACCAAATTCTAAGGTATTCACATTCATTTATGCAACTTCATTACATGCTACTTCAACCCATATTAGTTGCATTAAAATCCATAAAACTTTACTTATTTGATTTATCAATCATAAATATATAACAAGACATATCATCATCATTTTCTGGTTTACTAAATCCTTGCTCCTTCCCCTTCTAAATGTATCATTAAACACATCTATTGCATATCTTATCATTCCTAATTCAATTCCTCTTCATTTTTACCTCCATTTCAATTCAAAACATCCATAAAACACATCATACAAGATTGTTGATCATAACCGCATAAATAGAACATGAACCATTTATATGCATTCTTTAATATTTCAACACACATACAACTCCATTGTCACCATTCCTTTAACTATAAAGTATCATCCTAATTCTCCTCACTTTGAGACACTATACTATCCCTTTCTTTCTCTTTTAACTCACTATACTTCATCTCTATTACAGTTACTAACATTCACGTTATTACTCACCAAAATAGAACATATTCATATACACATTCATCTTTAATTTTCTGCACATGTTCCACTTCATTTTTCACCTTCATTTGATTCCTAACTATCACCTTAATTTATCTCATTTCAAAACACCATAGTACTCCTTTTTGTTAGCTCTAAAATCATGTTAGTTCATCTCTAAAACAATTAAATAAGTTCACTTAATATACCAAGAAAACATAATATAATTATCCAATTTACAAGTCATAATTTTTGCTCTTTTTTCTACACCATTTTAATGATCTTTCAATTTCAAACCCATCTCTACAACAACTTATGAAAGGTTAATCATCTTATATGCAGAAGCAAGACATTTATATGCACATTTCACCACTCACGATTCACAAATATAATTTTAAGATCAACTCATTAATCTCAAATTACTCTTCATATTAATTTCATTTACCACTAACCATGATCGTTAAATCATAACTTACTTAATTTAGCTTCAAAATCTTCAAACTCTTCAAGAACATCAATAATCCCTAACTTCTCATACAACCCATATACAACATTTTGGAGGTTGGGAGTTTAGGTTTTCTTGTGGTAAATGAAGAAGACAACAAGGTGAAAGTAGCAAATGAAAGATGAGAGAGCTACGTTCAACTTGAATGGAGATTGGCGAGAAAATTTGTGAAGAAGATGAAGAAGAAAACCACGAAGAGGAAGAACAAGGAAGCAAGATTCAAGACAATTTAATGGTCTTCCAAGTAATTAAGAGAATCGTGGGATAAAGCCATGGCTAAGCAAGTGACACTTGTAACTTGCAACATGTCCAATCTCTATAGGTTTAAACTAGGTTCTCTTATTTAGCTAATCCAATCAACTTCAATTTCTACTCTAATTATCTCCCAATTTTCAATGACACTTGTCAATAAATCCCAAAGTCATTTATCAAAATTTTCACTACCATTTGACTCTTATTTCAACTACTATTTATCAATTGTCCTACCACTTGGCATTTTTCCTAGTCTAAAAATACCCAGAATTTCATAAATTTCCTAAATTTCACTAAAAATTCTAGATCAACAATTATTATATCCAAATCAATTTTCAATACATATAATCAACAATTCTTAATATAATCACATTTACAAATCAATTATACCTAAAAAATGTCAATGACTATATGTACAATCATTTCATTGTGTGCAAAAACTAATATTCATATGTGTGTGTATGTTATATTATGCATGAGTGGGAAATGGACTTTCTAGCTTCTCAATAATCTCTTGTGTACACTATTCTAAGGTTCTAACCCTTAACATGGGATAATAAGATGTTACAATTCTCCCCTCCTTAAGAAATTTTGTCCTCAAAATTTTTACTTAATTGTTTGAAGAGGTAGGGGTTTATGTACTCCTCCATTTACTAAGTTGCTTCCTTACTTGAGTGATTCTTCATAAGGACTTTCATCAATGGAATTACTCAATTTCTTAGCTATTTTATTTGATATCCCATTATGTTGATCAACTCCTCAACATAACTCAGGTTACTAGCTATTTCGATCTCTTATGCCGGTAACACATGCATTGGATCCAATCGATATCTTTTGAGCATACTCACATGAAATACATTATGTAACCGAGACATCTCATACGGTAAAGCTAACTTGTATGCCAATGGTCCTATCCTCTCAATGATCTCATAAGGACCAATGTATTTAGGGCTCAGATTACTCTTTTTACTGAACCTCAACACTCCTCGCCAAGACGATACTCTCAAAAACACTTTATCTCCTACTCTATATTCCATATCCCTTCGGTGCTAATCCACGTAGCTTTTTTGTCTATCATAGGCTTCTTTAATATGACTATGGATCAGTTTCACTTTATCCACAATATTTTGTATCAATTATAGGATTTTAACCATTCTCAAACCCTTTTCATCCTAATACAGAGGTGAACGACATTTTTTGCCATACAATGCGTCATACGGTGCCATTAAGATACTACTGTGATAGTGGTTATTATATGTAAACTCAATTAAAGCTATGTACTAATCCCATGCTCCTTGAAACTCCAATACATATGCCCTGAGCATATCCTCAACAGTCTTGATTGTCCTATCACTTTGCCCATCTATTTGAGGATGAAATGCAATACTTAAGTTTAACTTTGTACCTATAACTGACTGTAAGCTCTTCTAGAATCTTGAAGCAAATATGGGATCCCTATCAGATGCAACGGACAATGGAACCCCATACAATCTAACTACCTCATTTACATATTTTCGAGCCAACTGATTTAGTGAGTTATTCTCTCTCACTTATAAGAAATGGGTCGATTTAGTCAATCGGTCCACCACAACCCATATAGCATCATTTTTCCTCGGAGTCTTTGGCAATCTCATTATAAAATCCATAGTAATTCGTTCCCATTTCTACTCTCGAGTAGGAGTGAATAAAGCTTCTCAACCAGAGCTTGACGCTTAGCCTTAATCTGCTAGTAAGTTAAACACTTAGCAATATATTCTGTTATTTGCCTCTTCATTCCTGGCTACCAGAAATGATGTTTTAGTGTATTACACATTTTAGTAGTACTAGGATACATAGCATAAGTAGCTATATAAGCTTCCTATAGAATTTCCTTTCTCAATTCATCCATATTACGCACACACAACCTTTACTTTAGCCATAGTGTCTCATCTCTCAATTCAAACTCAAAATTTGGTTTCATTTCCAATTTCTCAGTAAGTTTCACCATATCAAGATCTTTATTTTGTCACACAACATCAGCCTTAGTCTTAGTGTGGCTATCAATGCCTCATTCTGCTCTAGATTCAACTCCACATTTAGAGCTTTCAATTGAACTAAGCTCGATAACCTCAATAATCGAATTTCAACTACACTGCTATTCAACTTTCTACTCAAAGCATCTACCATCATATTAGCTTTTCTCGGATGATACTCAATCATACATTCATAATCTTTCAACAACTCTATCCATCTCTTCTGTGTCATATTTAATTCCTTCTAAATTAACAGATACCTCAAGCTCTTATGATCAATATATACCTGGAATGTCTCTCTATACAGATAATGTCTTTATATCTTTAGAGCAAAAACAACTGCAGTAAGTTCTAAATCATGTATCGGATAGTTTATCTCGTGAGACCTTAATTATATCAATGCATAGGCTATCACCTTACCATATTGCATCAATATACATCCCAATCCTTGATGCGAAGTATCACTATATACTACATATCCTCCAGTTCTTAAAGGAATAATTAACACCGATGTTGTAGTCAACCGATGCTTCAGTTCATAAAAGCTTTTATGATAATCTTCATTCTATCCAAAAACTATGTTCTTTCTCAGAAGTTTAGTCACAGGGGATGAGATCAATGAGAACCCTCGACAAACCTCCAATAATATCCAACTAATCCTAGGAAACTTCAAATTTCTGATACATTATTCTGAACCTCCTACTTTATTACTACCTCTATCCTCTTTGGATTACTATATGACCCAAAAAACTACTTGATTCAGCCAAAACTCACATTTACTGAATTTGGCATATAGCTATTTCTCCCTTATAATCTGTAAGATTACTCTCAGGTACTCAACATGCTCTTCTATGCTCTTTGAGTACACTAAGATGTCATTGATTGACACAATTACAAAACGATCTAGGTAGAGCTGAACCACCTTATACCTCAAAGCCATAAATGCAGCTGGCACAATAGTTAACTGAAATAGCATTATTAAAAATTCAAAGTGCCTATACCTGCTCCTAAAAGCACTTTTCGGTACATCAACCTTTGCTATGTTCAACTAATAGTTCCCAGATCTTAAGTCCAACATAGTGCACACCTGAGCTCCTTGCAACTGATCAAGCAAATCATCAATTGTAGGCAACGGGTACTTGTTCTTCACTATTAACCGATTCAGTTGCCTATAATCCATGCACAGTATTAAGTTCCATCATTCTTTTTCACAAATAATATTGGAGCTCCCTATGATGATACACTAGGTCTAATGAAACCTTTTTCCAACAACTCTTGCAACTGAGTCTTCAATTCTTTTAGTTCCACAAGTGTCATCCTATATAGAGGAATAGATATAAGCGCAGTACTTGGAACCAGATCGATCGTGAACTCTATTTCCCAATCTGGAGGTAATTCAGATAACTCAACAGGAAACACATATAGGATGGCACTTTTATAACCTAATTTAGTAGGTTTTTAAACATTGGGTCGATGTGTCAGGTCAAACAGTGAGATATTTTTCCAAATATGTTTCAGGTTTTCGACGGTTCGCCGCGACGACAGGTAAGTTCGCCGTGACGTACTTTTCTCAAAAGGTTTTGCATCTGTGCTGGATCCTTCGCCGCGGCGAAATAATTAATCTTCGTCACAGTGAACTTTTCCCAAAAGTTCACGCTTCTTGCTGGATCCTTCGCCATGATGAATGAATTAATCTTCGTCCCAGTGAACTTTTCCCGAAAGGTTCAACCTATATTTCTTGGTGCTACGCCGCGGTGATAGATACTTTGCCATGGTGAACTTTTCCTATAGTGCTGGTCTCCTGTTGACTTCAATTCAACACATTGACTCCCTTCTTCTTGAGGTTCCTACAATCAACAAATTTGCAGTATCAATTGTTCTCAGAAAAATTAAGTAGTGCAATTAATACCAATTTGTAACAATTTTTACTATCAAATTGCATAAAATAAAAGTGCACACTCAAAAGTTAATTTAAGCATAAAATCAAGAATTAGGAGTCAAAAAGTATAGTAAAGGCCATGAAAATGTCACCAATTTATATAATAAACTTGGGCTCAATCATAATCCCATCAAGAAATCCATAGTAATCTTTTCCCACTTCCATTTCGAAATAGGCAAAGGTTTAAGCTTACCTGAAGGTGCTTGGTGTTCAGCCTTGACTTGCTAATACCCTAAGCATCTTTTAGTATACTCTGCAATATCCTTCTTCATTCTTTTCCACCAAAAGTGCTCTTTTAAACCTCTATACATTCTTGTACTCCCCGGGTGCCTTACATAGGGATCATTGTGCACCTTATTAAATATCTCATCTTTCAACTCTAATATGTCTGGGACACACAATCTGTTACCTACTACCATTAGTCCATCTTCTCTTATCTCTATTTCCAAAGGTTTACCATTTTTAATCTCCTCTTTGAGTCTGCTTAAATACTCATCTTGTTCCTGTAATTCCTTAATCTTTTCATTCAACAATGGCCTTACTGTAAAGTTAGCCAACATACACCCAAATTTGTCTTGCTTCAATGTTACTATAAGTTTGGTCAATTCCTTCAAAAAAGGAAAATACACCATCTCCACATGTGCCATAGTAGATTTCCTACTAAATGCATCCGCTACTACATTAGCTTTTCCTGGGTGATCATCTTTCAGTAATTACAACCACCTTCTTTGTCTTAAATTCAACTCCTTCTGGCCCATCAGCTACTTAAGACTCTTATGGTCTATAGACATCCTAGTAGTGACTCCATACAAGTAATGTCTCCATATCTTCAATGCAAAAATTATGGAAGCTAACTTTAAATCTTGCGTAGGATAATTCATCTCATAAGGCTTTACTTGTCTAGAAGCATAAGTAATCACTTTATCTCCTTACATCAACACACATCCCAATCCCTTCCTTAAGGCATCACTATACACTGTATATCCATCATTACTCTAAGGCAAAGTTAAAATTGGTGCAGTTGTGAGCCTATTCTTCAATTCCTCAAAACTGCTCTGGCACTCCTTGGTCCACACAAACTTCTGATTCTTCCTTGTCAATTTGGTAAGTGGAGCTACTATTATAGAAAAGCCCTTTATAAACCTTATGTAATACCCAGCTAAACCTAAGAAACTTCTCACTTCTATTACATTATTAGGTTCTTCCCATTTTATAACCGCTTCTATGTTTTCAGATCCACATGCACTACTTGCTCTGAAATCACATGTCCAAAAAATGTCACTTCCTTTAGCAAAAATTCACATTTATCGAATTTGGCATACAACTCATTCTTTCTCAATGTCTCCAAAGCAATTCTTAAATATTCTTTATGCTCTTTATCACTCTTTGAATAAACTAATATATCATCAATAAAGACAATGATAAATTGATCTAAGAAAGACTTAAAGACTCTATTCATCAAGTCCATGAAAGCTACAGGAGCATTTGTTAATCCAAAGGGCATAACTAAAAACTCAAAATGCCCATACTGTTAGGCCCCAAATTTCTTTAATTGATGTTATTAAGTATGAATTGTGTTCATTGTATGATTTATTGTTTAGTTTGATTGAATTGGAAGTATTAATGGAAAATTAAAATTAATTTGAGTATAGTATGGTGTAAGTGGAAATGAA
>JANVCQ010188605.1:0-23502 GCA_025531925.1 Erythroxylum plowmanianum
AGATATTTTTCTATCTTTCTATACCTGATTGATCAGTCTTGATAGTAAATTGAAAAAGGTGGATTGAAACGAAGTGTACTGATCTGTTGATAAAGTCTGACTATGCTTCAGTAATTTGGAGATATCTTGAGCTATAAAGCTCCAATTGAGGCGATTCTTCTTTCGAATTAAACTAGAGACATAGATCTACAAGTTATATGAAGGAGCTGAATGGCAATTTAGACTCTAGGACTTTCTATTTCTGGCAGGAAGATGGTAGAGTATTCAGTCTTGGTTTGTTTTCTTGAGACAGTATTTTGGTCATAACTTCTTCATTTCTAAACCAAATTGAGCGTTTTCAGTGGCGTTAGAATCGTTAGATTATGAGGATCAATTGTCCTGAAGGAGCCGATCCGAAATTTCTATTGAAAGTTTCCCAAATTGTGACCAGTAAGTTGTCAACGTTGGGTCTTCTATGCTTTTATGCTTCTGAATGTTGGGCTTCAGAGGCGGGGTCCAACATTGATGTACCACAAATAGGACATTCTTCAAGATCTTTATTGTCCTTCCAAAGTATAACACAATCACACTTACAAGTGTGTATTGATATATATCCTAATCCCAGGTCCCTTAATAATTTCTTTGCTTTATAGTAAGATTTGAGCAATTTGTATCCAATAGGTATTGCATCATTGAGCAAGTCAATTAAAATGTCAAAAGATTTGTTACTCCATGTATTATGTACTTTTAATAACTTGATAACAAAAGATAGCTGTGAGAATTTTGAGCACCCTGGATATAATTCTTTTTGAGCAACTTTCAGTAACTTACCAAAATTATATTTTGTAATCCTACCAATTATATTGGGCAAACCAATATCATTTATAGTCTCTATATATGATTCTCGAAATCCTCTAACATCTCTCCAATCCCATCATCACCATCGTCATTAATATCACAATCCTCTACATCATTATTATTACTACCATCGTCACCTATATCAACACTTCTAACATTACTTGCTTTAGAATATTCGCTATGATAAATCCATGGAGTATAAAATTTATCTATGCCTCAAATCAACAACTAATTATATACCACATCTTGATTTCAAATGTTGACATTTAAGCAATCTATGCATGGAAAATGAATTTCATATTCTAAACCTAATTGATCGCTTACAAATTACATGAAAATCTTCACTCTCTCAAAGTATCGAGTGGACCATTTCCAATAAGACATCCCACTTTTGTCTATATAGCTTTACATTTAAAAGTAAATTAATAAATTACTAAATGCAATTTAAGTTCTAAATAACTTAATGATATATCAATGCAAATTTTCATACTAAGTTTAGTTCAATTAAACAATGAAATTAAGCATGACAAGAATAAGAAACATGAACCCATCTCAAAAGCAACATATGCACTAGTAAGTTTTAAACATAATTCTTAATTCTAAAGCAATAACTGTACGATCTTATTCAATTTCTACTTTCCCTGTTATGAGCTTCAACACCTCCTGTTGGACTGCATTTGTAAATGAAGTATTAATATCATCATTCTTCACATACCATTAAAATTTGACTAGTTAGTAAATGCGATCTAAAGGAATAAAATGTCAAGATTCATAGGCATGTACTCAAGTTATAATGAAATAAAGATTGATGAAAAAAAAACATGATTTATAAAACACAAAGAAACATATTGCTACAATTTATTGCCTTTTAATCTTGAAAGCATAAGAGCAACTTTCTAAAAACTAGTTAACATGGTTTTTTGAAAGAAATTGGGAAGAAGCATGTAGACTTATGTAGATGATATGATCATAAGCAAATGAGTTTGGATGTAGTATAAAAGATTTAAAAGAATTCTTTGACTCCTTATATAAGTATAAAATGAGTATATAAGTATAAAAGGAAGTGCAACCTGAAAAAAGTGTATTTATGGATAAAGCAAGCAAATTCCTAGGATTCATAATCACTTAAAGGGAAATCAAAGTCACACCTTCCGAGAAGTACAAAGAACTTAGGTATAAGCCTTGGTTCATTTATAAAACCATAGGCCTAAGTTAGGGTTCTTGAAAATTTAGGATCTAGAATTTTATTAAATTTTAAAATAATGAGCCTAAAACTATTTACAAAAATAAATAAAATTTTAATAATTTTTTCAATCTATATATAAAAAAAGAATGGGCTTACCTAAATTTAACCTTCTACTTCAGTCTAGGCTTATATTTTCTTCTATTACCCTTCATTTTTAAAATTTGAGTATAATAACTATAAACACGACCCACTCTTTAATTTTTAAAAATTTTCAATATTTGTTAGTGGATTTTAAGTCCATCATTTTAATTAAAAAAAATCAAACTATTAAAACAAATTTTCGTCCTATGCCCATGAACACAAAAATACCTCCTACTATGACAAAGTTGACCATTTATAAAGGGTGTTGTTCCCTTATCTATGATTTGTGAGTTGTTTCCTTACGCTTCGTTTATTGACTATGCCTTTTTATTACCTATAAAGTTATTTTAAATCCCCAATATCATGTTCTATATGTTTATGATAGTATATGTCCTTATTTAATGGTTGTAAACATCCTCTTTGGTCTTCATTCAATATTGTTTTCAAAGACATACTCAATTACTCACCAAAAGGACATATTAAATTACTGTAAATTCTTCTCTACATTATACCCCCAATTTTCTTCATATTGTTTTCATCATTACTTGATCTTTCAATTTCATAAACAGATGGAGGAGCACCTACTCTATTTTTGCCTTTTTCCTTTTGCCTTTTATGCTATGTCATCTATATATTATGCTCTATATCTTTAGTACATTGACAATGAAAAAAACCAGCATTCAATTTTAAGTTTTAACTAGATGATGGACGAATTAAGTTAGATAATAAGAACCTAGAAACCCCACATGGCATCTTTCAAACGCATAAACGAACAATTAAAAGCAACCATTACCTAGACGAATAGACAATCGGAGAGCCAAAGGTCAATGATGGATGAGGATAAAGGGCATGTAACACAGAGGAACGTAGTTGGGAGAGAAGAAGAAGAAGATTTTCATACAAAAGAGAGAGAAGATTTCGTCATTAGTTTTAAAATAAGACGAAATGGCATCGGTTGTAGTGAAACAAATGACGTCGTGTTCATTAAATGTTGTAGAATGTGGGATACATTTGACGATGACTGCAGAAAAATGTCGCTAAATGGTTCACCTTTAGTGGCAACACGAGGAAAACTTCACCAAAAGTTGGGACCAATGATGGCGATTTTTTAGAAACTGTCGCAAAAGAAATGTATATGCGTTCAATTTAGAACTACCTTTTGCGATGATTATACAATTCATCGCCATAGGTTTTTCAATTGTGACGATTTAAGCTATTTAAGAAAAGTGTTGCAAATTCCTAACCCTTTTGCAACGATTATGTAAAAACATTGTCATAGGCTTTGCCTTTATAGATGTTTTTTCTGAAGCATCGCGAAAGGCTAAGGAATTGGTGACAATTTTGGAAATCAATTCGAAATCTTATCATATTTCTTACAATCTCTATATTTAGCAAATTCTATATGGTGTAGAAAATCTATAAAATAGTGTAGAATTTATAAATAGTAAATAGAGTTATGAGACATTATAAAAATTTCAAATCATTTATTTTAAAGGAGAAAAATAAAAAATTTCAATCTATGTAATATCAATTAATTTTGGGTTTATCGTTTTTAAAATTTTTGAAATAATATTGTTGTTGCTAAATTTATCTTGAGACATAGAATCATTGTTAATAATATTAAATTTGATTTCTATGAATATGATGTTCAGTCACAAAATGATCAAGTGAAAGTTAGCTAATTCATAATTACAAATATGAGATATATTTTGTTTTGAAGATTTAAAAGAGACTTATTTAACCATTTGGCGAAGAATTTAAAAGTGTAAAATACATTTTCTTATATCTTAGTTATAATATTATTCTTATTATTTAATATTGATTTCCATTTTTAACTATATTGCAATTATGTCTTAAATATATTGTAATATAATATAATGATACATGAATGTATAGATAATAATTGTAATTAATATAATGATATATGAATGTATAGATAATAGATAAAATTTCTTGTATCTTAGTTATCATATTATTTTATTTAACCATAATTCTCTATTTATTATATATGTAGTTTATACTCTTATATAGAATTTGTATATTATATATAATTTCTATAATATATAGAGTGTAATATATAAACAAAAGCCTTTGTCAAGATATAACATCCCAGATCACCCGCTTATAGATATTGTCTACTTTGGGCCTTGGCCCAGCCAAGACCTCACGGTTTTATTTTTCCCAAGGCCTTCCCAGGAGGTCACTCATCATAGAACTACTATCCCCCAAGCACGTTTAACCTCGAAATTCTGATAGGATCCCGTACGTTAGGCCATGGAAAACGCATCTGTAAGGGAGGCTTAGCCACCTGCCTGTCCAACCGGCCCGAGTACTGGCTCTAATACCACTTGTAACATCCCAGATCACCTGCTTACAGATATTGTCCGCTTTGGGCCTTAGCCCAGCCAAGTCCTCACGATTTTGTTTTTTCTGAGGTCTTCTTAGGAGATCACTGCTCTCTCCCGAGCACGTTTAACCTCGGAGTTCTGATGGGATCCAGTCCGTTAGGACATGAAAAACACGTCTGTAAGGGAGAGGTCTCCGTACCCTTATAAGACGTACTTCGTTCCTCTTTCCAACCGATGTGGGATCTCACACAAATAGTTGTGACCGTAGTTATAGTTTGGTTATTGTGACAATATAAAGTAGAAACTAATTAATTGAATATTTATTGACAAAATTTTTTGTCACAACAAGTAAAATATTATGAGACTATTAACTATTTTGTGACAAAAAGAAAAAATATTAGTGACCAAACTATGTTTTGTCACAACAAATAGAAAATATTAGTTACTAATATATGTTTTGCCACAATTACAATTTATTCCTGCCAAAATTATTTTGGCGTTAAATTGCATAGGTTTTTAATGACAAAACTTAGTGATAAAAGAAAAGTTGTCACTATTAATATATTAATAGTGATTAATTGTGAAAGATACTAAATTGTCACAATTAATATTGTATTAGTGACAAAAAAATAAATCATCACAGTTAATCTAAACAATAGTATCAATCAATTGTCTTGTCACAAAAACTTAGTATTTGTGACGAAACAATAATTAGTCACAAACAAATTGTCACTAAATGTCTTAACTCTTGTAATGCAACTACACAACAACAGAGAAAGAGCTATTTGCAGTAGTTTTCTCCTTAGAAAAGTTTAGGCTTTATCTGTTAAATTCTTATGTAACTGTTTTTACTGACCATGTAACTGTTCGTTATCTTCTCAAGAAATCACAATCTAAGCCAAGACTGACAAGATGGGCATTACTTCTTCAAGAATTTGACATTGAGATAAAGGATCAAGCCGGGGCAGCGAATCATGTAGCTGATCACTTGAGTAGGCTACCAAAGGATACAAGGGGAGTAGACTCTTCTAAACTCAATTGCGATTCTTTTCCTAATGCAGCTTTATATGCTTTAGTTTTAAAAGAGCCTTGGTATGCACATATAGTTGATTATCTCATGACTAGACTCACCCCTGCTGTTATGTCTAAGTTGTAGGCACAAAAGCTTAGGAGCCAAGTGAGGCATTACATTTGGGATGCTCCTTATCTATGGCAGATGTGTAGTGACCAAGTCATAAGAAAGTGTGTGCCTAGTGAAGAATTCGATGCCATTATTTCAACTTGCCATTCTATAGTTTGGGGAGGGCATTTCAGTGCAAGGAGAGCATCTAAGAAAATTCTAGACTTTAGTTTTTACTGGCCAACCCTTTTTAAAGATTGTTTTACATTTTGTTGGTCTTGTGACAAATGTCAACATTTTGGAGGGTTAGGTAAAAGGCATGAAATGCCTTAGCAACCTTTACTGTTTTGCAAAATCTTTGATATTTGGGGGATTGATTTCATGGGTCCCTTTCATCTGTCTTTTGGTTTTGTATATATCCTTTTAGCTGTAGATTATGTGTCCAAATGGATAGAGGCTGTACCTACTAGAAAAGATGATGCCCAAACAGGGTCTAAATTTCTTAGGTCCAACATTTTCTGTAGGCTTGGGATTCCAAAGGCTATGGTGAGTGATAGGGGTACACACTTCTGTAATAGGGTAGTGTTAAGTCAAGAGGACTTCACTTCTATTAATTTTGATGACAATCAAATAATAATAATCTTAGAAATGTATAACCTATTCTGATGAGTTTATTAAGTGTGCAAAAAAATGTAACACTTAGTCAACTCAGAAGGTGCACGGTCAACATCAAACGATATATCCACAATAGATGATACGTCAGCAACAGACGATATATTGACAATAGATGAAGCGCAACACCAGACAAAGCTCAACACCAGACGAAGCGCAACAATAGACAAAGCACAACATCAGACGAAGTGCAACAACAGATGAAGCGCAACAACAGACGAAGCGCAACACCAAACGAAGCAGAATAACAGACGAAACATCCTAATAGAAGAAGCATTATTCCAGATGATACAAAAGGAAGATATTCTAGAATGCCAATTAGTTAGTTAGTTGGAGTTAGTTATAGGACTCAACTAATAACCGCTTCTAGAAGATTCAAGAAGTAGTTTTTAAGAAGACAGCTGGAGACTTAGCCTATAAATACTAGTTCTAGTCGAAGACTAAAAAATGAATGTTTTTACATTAGCAAAAATTATGTATTCAAAGTGCGAAAGAAGTGAGCAAATACATCTGTAACCTAAAGCTCAAAAATACTTTTCTTAGAGAGAGAAAGTAAGGCTAGAGCCTGGAGAGGCTAATACAGCAAATAAAGAATACTTTGTGAGAGAGATTTGAAGAGGCTCCACAAATGTAAAAAGAATACTTGTAAAGTTGAAGAGTATAGTGAAATCTCAAACAAACTCTGAGGACTGGACGTAGCCTAAGGTTTAGGGTGAACCAGCATAAAATCGCAGCGTTTATTCTCTAACTCTTATCTTTTAATTTTCTTGTTGTTAGATGAGTAGATAAAATTACTTGCGATTGCATTGCTTATCAACTTTATCAAAGTGTTTTTGTAATCATTTAAATTTTCGTAAAGAAATTCAAGAAGTCTCAAAAGATTAATATTTTTGAAAAAATTACACAATTCAACTCCCCTTCTTATATAGTTTACATATCATACCGGATTTCTATATTAACAAGTGATTTATTTCAGTTGGTATTAGACCGAGGTTTCCAAAAAACACTGTCACAATGTGAGGACAAAGATCCATGGCTGAATCACATGTTTTTATAGCTGAATGTACCTCGGTCACAAGACCTCCTGCGTTCAATGGTTAGGATTATCATTATTGGAAGGATAAGATGCGACTCTTTATAGAATCCACACATATTGATCTTTGGGATATCATCGAGAATGGTCCATATACACCAACAGACAATGAAGGCAATATCATCTCTCGTGACAAATGGTCAGTCGATCAAAAAGCTCGATTTCAGTTGAACTCAAAGGTCAAGTTCTTTCTAAGTTGTACCCTAAGTAGAAGTGAATATGACAAGCTTCATAGATACGTATCTGTAAAGGAGAAGTGGGACACATTATCCATTGCACACAAAGGCACAAATCAAGCAAAAGAGTCCAAGATCAGTATTCTTTTTCATCAGTATGAGCTGTTCAAGATGAAAGATGAGGAGACTATTGATCAGATGTTTTGACGTTTTCAAACGATCGTTAACGGACTTAAAGCTCTTAGGAGAATCTATGATAAGCAAGATCATATCAGAAAGATTCTCAAAAGTCTACCTAAAATATGGAGACCCAAGGTTATAGCAATACAAAAGGCCAAGGACTTAAGAAAGCTGAAGCTAGATGAATTGCTTGGTTCACTAAAGATACATAAAGTGGAGTTTGATGCAAAAGATAAACCTAGAAGAGATAAGTATATTGCATTAAAGGCTGGTCAGAAGAATAAAAAAAACTAGAAAAATAGAAGCACATCTTCAAAAGCATTAAAGATTGAAGAAATCAATAATGATGATGCCAGTGAATCTGATATAGATTCAAGTGAAGATGATGATGAATTATCCTTCATTTCAAGAAAGATTCGGAGGATGTGGAAAAAGAAAGCAAAAGGAAATAAAGACCTTTCTTTTAAGAAGAATAGAAAAGACGAAGCTAAGATTGAGAAAACGTGTATCATTTGCTACGAGTGCAACAAACTAGGACATTACAAGTCTGAATGTCTATTGCTCAAAAGAAAACATAAGAAAAGTAAAGAAAACAAAAAGAGCATGATGGCAACGTGGGAAGATTTGGACTCATCCAAATCTGACTTCGATTCAGAAGCATCAGACAAGCAAATATATGCTTAGTAGCTGAAAAGGAATGCGATGATGAGGTAACTTCTAACTTTAATGATATTCAAGAGGTATATTTAGAATTATTAGAAGATTCGCATGCTATATTAAATCAATATAGGATTTTGAAAAAGAAATTTGTTGAAAGCTTGAAGAACATGAAAGTGTTAGAGAAAGAAAATGTCTGCCTTAAGAAACAAGTAGACGATATGAAAAAGAAAGTAACTGTAAATAGATATGAGGAAATTAATCAACTAAAACAAAGGATTAATAGTCTTTCAGCAGATTTATCAATATTTACTGAAATTACTAAAAGGATGAATGATATGATTGGAAATATAAACATCCAAAGGACAAGAGTAGTTTAGGGTTTACTAATAGTAACGTTTGTCATAATAAGAGTTTTGTTCCTAGTAGAAAAAAAAGAAACAATATTCTTATTATTCGAGGAATTATTGTAAGTCTAACCCTAAAGGACCCAAGAAAATATGGGTACCTAAGAAAGACCTAATATATATTGCGAATCTCCCTTCTTGGAAAAAGCAACTAGCACCAATGGTACTTGGATAGTGGATGCTCGCGACACATGACGGGAAGAAGATCTATGTTCCTAGACCTCCAAAATAAGCAAGGAGGATCAGTAATTTTTGGAGACAACTAGTAAGACAAAATAGTTGGAATTGGCAAAATTGGTAAAGATTCATTTGCGTATATTGATAATGTTCTGATAGTTGAAGGATTAAAGCATAATCTACTTAGTGTAAGTCAATTATGTGATTCTGGCTTTAAAGTATCCTTTAATCAAAATTCTTATGTAGTCAAAAACAAGGACAGTTCCGTATTCTTTTCTATCAAGAGACGAAATAATCTCTATAAGATTAATTTAGATGATTTGAACAGTCAAAATATTTCATGTTTTATATCAACAGATGAGGAAAACTGATGTGGCATAAAAAGCTAGGTCATGTTAGTTTTAAACATATTTTCAAGTTGGTTAGACATGATTTGGTAAGAGGATTACCAAAAATAATTTTTAACAAAGATTTCTTTTATGAGAGTTGTCAGAAAAGAAAACAAGTTAAAACATATTTTTCTTCTGAAAATGTTATAACTTCGTCTAGACCTCTAGAGTAGTTACATTTAGATTTGTTTGGTCCAACCAGAGCGTTAAGTCTTGGCGGAAAGAAGTATGATCTCGTAATCGTTGATAACTTCACTAGATTTTGTGGATATTGTTTTTATCTCATAGATTGGAGTTATAGAAAGAAAGAATAAGGAAATGGCAAAGACTATGTTATATGAAATGAATCTTCCTACGTATTTCTGGGCAGAAGCTGTGAATACAGCTTGTCATATTCAAAATAGAGTATTTCTATGACCTATTTTAAATAAAACTCCATATGAGTTATGGAAAGGAAGAAAGCCAAATATTTCTTACTTCCATCATTTTGGTTGCAAATGCACTATATTGAATACAAAGGAAAATTTGGATAAATTTGATTCTAAGATCAATTCAGGAATTTTCTAGGATATTCGATGTCTACTAAAGCTTATAGAGTTTATAATCTTATTTCTAAATATGTTGAAGAATATATGCATGTTAAGTTTGATGATGATTCTCATCTTGATAGAAGAGATGATTCTGATGATGAAACCCTATCTACTCCCTTAGTTGATAAACTAGACATGTCACCACTAGTTGATCCACCTGATAAGGTAGAGGATATTCTTGAAAACTTTAGTCTTAGGAAAGACTGGAAGTATAAATCCTCTTACCCAGAAGACCTGATTATAGGTGAAACTTTAGAAGGTGTGAGAACTAGATCTAAATTTAGAAGAGAGGCAAATGTAGCTTTTGTTTCTGAATTAGAACTAAGAAATTGATGAAGCTTGGATTTTATCCATGCAAGAGGAGTTAAATCAATTTATAAGGAACAAAGTTTGGTCTTTAGTTCCTAGGCCACCCAATAAGTTAGTCATAGGAACCAGATGGGTATTCAAAAATAAACTAGATGAATTAGGTAGAGTAAACCGTAACACAGCTAGATCAGTAGCTCAAGGCTATAATCAACAAGAAGGAATAGATATAATGAAACCTATGCTCCTGTAGCTAGACTAGAAGTTATTAGGATTTTGCGTGCATATGTTGTTTGTCATGATATAAAACCGTTTCAAATGGATGTGAAAAGTGCCTCTTTGAATGGTTTTATAGATGAAGAAGTTTATGTAAAGCAATCTCCTGGTTTTGAAGATGCTAATAAACCAGATTATATCTATAGACTTCAAAAAGCTTTTTATGGATTAAAATAAGCACCTCGTGCTTGGTATGATTGTCTAAGTTCATTTTTGATTGGAATGACTTTATTAGAGGACAAGTAGATAAGACTCTGTGGAAACAAGATAAAATAGTGGAAACAAGATAACCAGATCAACATGTCAATCCATACATGATACGGTATAAGGATAATAATTAACATAAGAACAAGATGGTAGAAAATTACTGACTCCTTCGCTACAACTTTAACTCCTCGATGTGCTATCCTATCCTCAGCAATATATCCTCTCCAAGGTGATGTATCCTCTTCTTCTTGTTATTGTTTCCTCTTCTTGATATTGTATCCTCAACCAATCCGATCTAACACTTGTTCTTCTTGGAAAACTTGGTTAACAAGATCCTTTGGTGGGAAAGGAGAAGAAACTTTGGAGGAGATTTTTCTTAGAAGAAAGAAGCCAAAAAATGAGACACCTTCTCATACAAATTTCAACTAACACATGCATAAAAAGAGAGAGAGTCCAAAAATGCAAGAACACCTTTCTTTTACCTTGTCAATTTAGGTTATATATGAAAAGAAAGAAGAGGAAGATCATCAAATGTGTCACACCTTTCTTTAATCAAACATAAAGAAGCAATTAAATGAGAATCTTCTCATTTGTTTTAAGATAGCTATATGAAAAGACCAATAACCTAAAATGATATGTCAAATTTAGTTTTAGTGATGAAAGAAGGACGAACATTCATCAAATACACCTTTTTCATCTTTAATCAAATGAATGCTAAAAAAGTTACATTACATGCCATTATTTAAAGACAACCATTATACCATTTAATGGTAAAATCATTACTACATTTAATGATGATAAAGCATGATAAATACCATCTTTATTTAGCAATTCAATGTTAAATGTACAGCTGCATATTCAGGCATTAAAAACCGAAATTCCCTTTCATTTCTTTAAGAATTTTGTTTTAATATAACTAATCTAATTAATTAAATTAAACCAAACTCTAGCCCATTTTTAAATGTTCATTTGGGCTTCTAATTAACCGTTAATTAGTGCAAGCCTACCATTCAATCATGGGCTTTAAAACCTCCATTTATATTTCTTACTTTGCTTGATAACTTTCCTTGAAGCCAAGTAGGAAATCTTATTGGACTTAGATAATTCAAGCTCCAATAAACCCAAAATTAATTTAATCTCATTAGAATTAATTCTTGCTTATTAACTAAATGTCATTCCACTAAAGACAATTAGTTGAACTCTTGAATTACTAAATATTATGAGAACACATATTTCAATTAATATGTTCAATTGCAAACCCTATTATAAACCTTATTATAGTCATTCATACAACAAAGGATAAAATTACCGTTTTGCCCTTATGATGGTTTTCCCTTCTAGATCTCCCATTTTACTCTATATAGTGATTAACACACAAGATCTCATCTTGGTGTTAAGACATGATGGGTAGCTAGTCCATCAAACTCTTAGTGCCAATTTAATCACTAATCTCCTTAAAATATTTAGAAGTGATGATATCACTATAAACTCTTTATTTGAGTGAACGTTTTCTGATACATATTTCAATTAATAATTTCAACATAGTTCACCACTCATCAAAATTGTGGTCCATAATAAGCAAATGCTAAAATGTATGTTTTAAGACTAAAGTAACGATCTACTTTATTCTTGAAAATATTCTTAATTCCAGATTCATTTAATAGTGTCATTATTGATAGTCGACTACTATCATGATATGAAACTCATCATTCCTTTGAAGTAAACCCCTTTACTTACTTGGAGATAAATCGCAACACTACAATCGAAACCATAATCAAGCAACCAACTTGATTATTCAACTGTGAATCCATTACTTTTAGATTCTTATAATATACATGTTTTCCATACATCTCTATGTATATGTATATTACTTATAAAAGAATCTCCGTACCTTATGACTAGATATATAATGTTCATAAAAAACCAAACTCTTTGTTTTATTAATAATAAATATTCATTACAAAACTGTAACTGAAAAAGATTAAGTTACATGTAAATACACTTGCTTTCTAGGACACTATATTTATATAACCCTAACAACAAAGTGTTGTTGTTTAAGGCTTGTTTCACTTTTAAGCAAGGGAAGTTTGACACTCATTGGGATGGGCCGTACACAATCATAAAGGTGCACAACTTTGGTATGGTGGAGCTTTTACATGTAGAGATTGGAGCCAAACTTAAGGTGAATGGCCGTCTGTTGAAGCATTACCATGAGAACCAGAAATCTTTATAACTCTCAGGTTGTTTCTTTCTTTCACTTGTTTACTTACTTTTGCCCTATGATTGCTTATGACATGTTTTGGTTCATTAGTTTGCTAAGCACGTTTGGGGGAGAAATTACCCCAGTAGGAAAAATAGTTTAGTTTTTAGTTTAATTAGTAGTTTTCAATTCAATAATATCCCCTTTTAGTTCTATCTTTTGCCTTTCTTTTGTTGTGCTTAATTGCCCTGATGCATGATATATCTTCAAGTTTGGAGAAGTTTAGTATTGCTAATTGTGTTGCATTTTCTTTTCTTGAGCTTATTTGGTACCTTATGACCATATATATGCACTTAAAGGGTTTTTTGAGTATACAGCCTATGCCCTGTGTTTCTTTGTCATGTTTCTCATTTCTATGTTGAAGTTTTCTGTATGTCCTTTTGAGCTCAAGTTTCTTTCGTCGCGGCAAAGTCCCCCTAATTTCTTTGTGTTACTCTCGGGTTAACTTCACTGCGGCGTGCATTCCACGTTGTTGCAGCGAAGTCCTCCTGTTTCTTCCCCTTTCCTCTCAAGTTTTTTTTGCCGTAGCGTGCATTCCATGTTGTTACGATGAAGTCCTTTTGTTTTTTCCTCTTTCCTCTTGGGAATTCTTCGCCACAGTGACCTCAAGCTTTCGCTGCAGTGAAGATAGAAATTTGCGCAGATGATTACCATTTTTCCCTTATATATCATTTACCCACTCATATTCTCTCTACCTTTTTTTTTCTTCTTTTCACACCCCACCCCCTAAGCCTTCTAGCTCTCCCTATGTGGTTTAAACACAAATTTTGTGTCCCCTTGTCTCCCTCTTCTCTGTTTCATCTCTTCTCCCTCTCCTACCATCTCCCACTCCTATACCCTTCACTACCTTCTAATCCCTTTTCTTCTCAGCACTCTATCTATGTAGATTTCTTCCTCCTCTCTGTAAGTATCTCCATCTTCTCTTCTTTTTACATTTTCTCTGTAAGTATTTTGTTATTTGGTTTGACGATTTCACTGCGGCGAAGGAATGAGTTTGCTGTAACGAAGGAACGAGTTTGCCGCGATGAACTATTTTGCTCTATTTGCTTGTTTATTTTGTTTATTTGTGTGTTCTCTCTGAAGGAAAATGCCTCGAACCAAAAACCCTGCCCATCTCAGTGAGTCTGACTCCCTTGATGAAAAATATACCTTTGATAAACTGTATGAAAAAAATCGATGCTAGACCTTTTATTAAATAGCGATCTTTTCCTTTAACCCCCCCAGATAACCCTTTTGTCCAGCAACTTCATGCCTCCCAATTAACTGGTTTAGTTTAGCTGCGTACCATAGGTAATGATAAATTCGTTTGCCATTTTTATACATATGCCTTGTTTCATGATTAACTAGACATTGACTTTTGTGGTATTAAGGAGTCACATGCCTTCACTATTGCCAATATTCGCCACCACTATGATCTTCCCCCATGTTGTCGGTACCATTACGACCAATTCATCCATAACTACCCTATGGCCGATGTTACAGAAGGTGCCAACTGGCATCGACCACACCATGCCAAACACTACCTTAAACGCTCTGAATTGTGGCCACGGGCTCATCCTTGGCTGCACTTGGTCTGTAACAACATTATTCCCACCACCCACCTCACTAACATAACCAAGCGCCAAGCCTTCTACATTTACCTCCTGATGACTGGTCGTTTGGTCAACATAGTTGATGTTATCGCCTCCACCCTCCATGACTCCATCAACACACCCAAACTCACCAACTCCATAGCCTCCCCTCACCTTATCTCTGACAATTTTCGTACTCACAACGTCCCTAAGTTTGATAACGATAGCTATTTTAAACCCGCCAAACTCTTTAGGTACAATCACCTCAACCTGTTTATGATGTTGGTGCAGCCCCAGCAACCAGTGCACCAGCCTACGAAGATAAACCCACTCAGGAAATCCCTAAGCCTGTCACTTTAGAGACCCTCACTGACAAGATTGACAGACTTTTTGCTGATATTTACTAACTCCGCATTATGTATTATCGAGACAGGAGTTATCGTCATCATATGGATGCTTTGATCACCACATGCTTACAATTCCAATTACCTAGTTTTGGACCCTATTTCCAGGGCCCAACTCCTAAGTCATAAAATATAAACGTGGTTCCTTGTAAGGTTGTTTCAATGAACCCTCATTAGCTAACATTGGTTCATCTACATTCTCTGATATCATAAGTGTTGGGCCCCAATTTTGAACTATTATTATACTAAAGTAGTATTATGTGCTCAGCATCTATCTAAATTCTTAGAGACTAAATTAGAATTTAATTACTGTAGAAGATTTATATCCCTATGTTTCTATTTTATACTAAAATAAGAATTGTCTCATTTGGAGCTCTATAGATCAAGATATTATCAAAATATCGAAGTATGTTTAGTAAAATATCCTATTCAGACTCTTCCAACTGATACCCTTACTTTCTTTCCACCTATGTTTTTAAAATCAACACAAAAGACTACCAATTTCCATGTAGAGATATAGGAATGTGTTATGAATCCAATGCTTAAAAAATCAAGTCATTTGGAGGTTGGATGACAAAGTTATGGCCAAAAGAGTCAAACATGTTCAGAGCTGGAAATCCCTTCGGGTGTGATCAAGAGGAATAAAGGTGCGATCGCGAGGATGAAGGTGTACTCACAATGAAGGCAGGTGAGATCACAAGGAGAAAGGAGTGATTGCAAGGAGGGAAGGTGATATTGCAAGAGCACTTGGTAAGATCGCGACCAAAGCCGTCCTATATATACATCCTCTGCGACATCACTAACTTCAAATGATCATAACTTTCAACTCCAATGTGTAAAAATTACGTACTATATACCGTTGGAAAGCTAGAAAGATAATACAACTTTCGATAATACAACTTTCTAAAAGACACCTTTGCCTAATTAGGCCTAGATTAATCCATATTTTCCCCTGAAGTCAAAGTACAAAGTTTTCCCCTATGAAAAACTTGAAAATGAAATGTACAAAAATGGGAAAATCATGAGCAAACAAAATATATTTCATTAACGTCAAAAGATAAGAGTTTTACAAAGCTTTAATAACATTTCAAGCCACAAGACATCCTTGATTTCATAATCCAAACTACAAAATAACCAAAATATTCATAAGTGAATAAGAACTTGAAATACTGCTAAAGCCTTGGGTTTTACATAAATTACTTCAAAATACAAAAAGATGCAAATTTTAAGTGATGCCATGCCTCTCAATTACTCGATCTCTTGCTCGTCACTTGAAGATGGGACGAAAAGGGGGGTGAGCTTAAAACTTGTGGGTAACAATTTTATAATCGATAACAAACAAAAACTATTGAAATATTCATTTCCATTATAAAACTCACATTAAATCATAAAAACACATATTTCCCAATTCTTAATTTATCAAGCAATTTATAAGCAACATAAATCATGCATTCAACAAACTTGTCAACACATAGGCACATCAAATGGTTTGGGAGGTCCATAAATAGAACGAACAAACACATTCCTATATAATGGTCCTGTGTAGTCGTGAACAAAACGAACTAACACAATCCCACATAGTGGTTTTGCGTAGTCATAAACTTGAGGGAGTTCATGAAGGAGCTCCATGCCACTAGAAGATAAGCAGGAGAACCCTTTAGTCGAAGTGCACTTGACATATAGAATGGACCAAACCAAACCCACATAACATGTAAACATGATTTTTCATAACCATAATATCTTTTCAAATTCATTTTCATATTCTTCACAAACTCATTTCCATCGTTCAATTCATAAATCAATAACACAATTTATAGAAAAACATGAACACTTTCTCAAAGCATTTAAAGAATAATAAATGCACATTTATAAAGTAGTTGAAAACATTTTTTCCATTTGTTGAAAGAAACTTTAATGGCTTATTACTTAATTATAAAAATGTAAATCACCTTGAATTCCTTGCTTATAACTTGCTCAAATGTGCCTCTCCTCTTGCTCCTCTTGTCTTTCTTGATCCACTTTTCATAGGCAAAAATCCCAAATTCAATAGGGTTGTAAAATTGAAAACTCACAAAGCACATTCACTAAACTTGTTTCTAGAAAACTTAAACCCATGCATTTCCTAAGCTTCATGAAGCAAAACCCTTCCAAAAATCCAAAAGATTAAGTAAAGCCTTACGTTGAATCTTCACTAAATGATTATTGGCTCAAAAGGAAGCTCTTATCTTCCTCTATCTTTTCCCTTCTTGCACAATCTCAAAATCTCTCTAGAAAGCTTAGAAAAGATGAAATCCTAGCTCAACTCTCTTCTTTTCTCTCAAACCACCAAAACCTTACTTCTTCTCTTCTTGTTTTTGTATTTTCTCTTCTTCCTTCTCTATTTATGTTTTTCTTCCTTCTCAAGAGTAATACCACCCTTCTTTTTTCCCTTTACCCCTTAATGAGTGTCAAAAGTTCATTTTTCCCTTTATTTATGCCTTATGTCTTTTAACCTTAAATGATCTTCCAAAAATACCCTTCAATCTTCTTACTACTTTAATACAACTAAACCATATAATAAAATTCTACTAACACTTGACATAGTAATTAACTATAAAAATTTTAATCATCAAAAACTAATAATCAATTTAAACCATGCTTAATTCACTAAAAAAATTCGAGGGCCAACATCGAGTTTCGATGAGGATTAACCGATGAGTAGTGCTGGCATATTTGGGACAAGCACATCTAGAGTAGGCCTATATAGAACAAGATTGTCTAGGTCCGAAGCTAATCATCCTGCAAACTAGTCTTCAGTCTTTGGTCTTTTTGTTTTTTGTATTGTTGGTTTATCCTTGAGTCTTTATGTTTTCAGTCTTGAGTCTGCTGGATACTTAGTTAACTTTTCTGATGTTATTTTCCATGGATTGCACTAGCCTATACTGGATGATGTGATTTATTTCATTGGCTACTAATGGCCCTATTGTTTTCCTAATTCTCATTGTGTTTTGCTTGCCCCCTATGCTTTATCTTCCAGTTACTTTATATTTATATTCACTACGCGATTGTGTTTTGATTGTTTCAACATTGAGGACAATATTATGTTTAAGTGTGGGGGAGGAATTTCTAATTTAAAAGCTTCTTCATGCCTCATTTTTGGCCATTTAAGTGCTTTTGAATAGGTCATTTGTGTGTTATTTTTAAAGTTGTGAACTTGTTTTTTTTATGTGAATTTGAAATTGTATGGCATTTTTCCACCTTTTCCATATCTCTTCCACCTTTTGTCGCAACCATCTTATGGTTTCGCTGTGGAAAAGCTCTTCAGTTTTTATAATTTTTTCTTCTCGAGCAAACTTTGCTGTGGCCAGCTTTGGTTTCACAGTGGCGAAGCCCCCTCATTTACAATCTCTTCTCGGCCACCCTTCGTTGCGACCAAATCTTGGCTTCGTTGGGGCCAAGCCAATCTCTATAAAAGAAACAACAATCTCACTACTTTTATTCCCTCGCTTCCATAATTCTCCCAAATTAGATTCTTAGTACTTCTGTGTTTTCAAAGTTTTGAAAATTTCAAAGTTTTACATGTGCTTTTGGAAAACCATCCACGTTTTTAAATGATAGTTGATTTTGACTAATTCCATTTTCAATGTTTTTAATGAGAGGTAAGTGAGGGTACGCTAAGAAAGTAGCACTATGTGTTTTTAAACCTTGAGATTGCTTAATTGAGATACTGACCTTGTTGGAAGGATATTTAGGCCTGAATTCTTTCATTTGTGTGTATTTACTTAGTTTTATATGTTGGACCCCACCCCCCACCCGTAGGTGTTTGCAGGTTATACCACGGCGGGTGTTTGCGGGTTATACCGCGGCATCCAACCTTCAAATAAGTTAGCTTTGAGGTTTCTTTGTAGTGAGGAATTCCTCCCTCGTGGGATGCGTGTCCAGACGTCACGTATGACGCCGGGCCCGCGACTCACCGGGGAGGGGTTCCAACATTATATCTCTCTAGAACTTGTTTTAATTCTTAATCAACACTTGATGAACTAAAATTTTGTGAATATGATAGAGGCATTCATTTCAAAACCTTTCTTACCTAAACAAAAGCCCAAACACTTAACCATTGATAGCCCCTTGAGTCGTCTTTTTGAGTGCATGCACATTTCCATAAATTGATGTAAATATTTTATCTCCAAGTTTCTAAGTTTAAGTTGATCTTTGTGGAGAGTATGATTCATAGACTGGCTTGTTACTACAAAAAAAATCTTTAGTACTTCAAATGTATCAGTTTTGAGTTTTCTAAGTAGTTTTATCGAACATTTGAAGAATCTTGTGTGACTCTGTTTTGAAGTATAGAATTCAATTATGTTAAAAAAACATATATTTGGAAATAGAAATAAATAGTCAAAGAATGTTTCTATGTTAAAATTTTAAATCTTTTCTTTAGAATAGTTGACGCTTATTTCATGAGGAGAATAATTATAGTGCATGTTACTCATCTTTTTCTTTTATTCCATCCATTTCACTTAACCTTCATTCACCATTACAACCCTGAAAGTCCTTTTGATTTGCGAAATTATGGTTATTGTAGTGGAGAGGTAGAACTATGACAAGCTTATGGTAGAGAATGGACTAAGCATATTTTAGAGTAAAATTATCCCAAGACAAATGAGTTGAGAATTAAACAGTTTCTCTTGAGAGAAATCTCTTTTGCTCAATCTCTTGGATTAAATACTTATAGTGTTTATCTTCTTAATGCTCCTTCAGTCTACTTTGGTTGATTTATGAGAAAGTAGTTTTACTAATTTTAAGCTCTCATTTTTTAAGTATGGTCAGTATTTTCTTTTGCACTTGTATATCTTTGACTTTTATAAGCTTTGTTTAGGAGTACAAAGGTCTAAGTGTGGGAGAATTTGATTGAACCCAAGATTTCTATATTATTTAGTGATATTTTCATAATTTTTGTTATACTTTTCCACTTTTTTGTTAGATATTGTGTTTAATTTAGCTCAAGAGTGCTTGCTTCAAATTAATGTAGATTAAGGGTAAATTGTCATAATTAGTTAGTAATTACACTCACTTAGTTTCTAGGACAATTGATATTGCAAACTATTACTTTTTGTTGCAGGACACTCAAGAAGTAGAGCTAAGAGTGAAGACCAAGAAATTGCAGAGCACAAGGTCAACAGCATCAACACTGGCAAATTTCACCGTGGCAAAGAAAATGTTTCGCTACAGCAAAACTAGGGAATATTACCAAAGACCTCTTGGGAAAAGTTTGTCGCAGCGAAATCATTCTTTTGGTGCGACGAAACATTCGAATCAGCAATCTAAACCTGAACCATTTTTGGAAATTTTACTTACCTATTCATGCAAACCGAACTAGATATCGTTTTTAAAAACCCTATTTCGGGATAAATGAAAAAGGACTTCAGTGGATACCCTCCATCAACCATCTCTCATCATCTGTCATCTTTCTCTCATTTCCTCCATTTTTCCACTATCAAACCTCCACCATGGGTGACCCAGATTCATTCCCAGTTGTGAAGCTTATGGGTACAATGTGTGGCTAGATGTTTCTCTTCCTTTGAAGATGTAGCAGTGGCTGGAGTTCAATGAGCTTAAAAGGGGAGTAGTTTAATCCCTAGCTCAGCTATGAATTTATAAATTCCTCAGTTTAGGATTTGTAATTTGTAATTGAGCTATTTGATTATAGTTTTAATCAAATGTTGGATATTCATTCTGTGTAGTTTGGATTAGTTTATATAGAACTTTGAGCTTAAATATATGAAGTTTCATATATGACTATTTTTAATCTTTTTGATTCTCTCTTATGTTGCATGGTTATGTTTGATATTGAGTTAATTCTAGATTTCATTTGACCTATTGCATTGGTTGATCCTACTACACATACTAAGAGCACTTAACAAGATCTTAAGAAATGGAGTCTCATTGGTTAAGATCTTAGACTTAAAGAGTACTTCAAGGTTTACCATTTTGAAGCTTAGTGATTTCTACTCCCACTAAAATCAATTTCAAACTATGATAGCTAGAGCTCACTTTCAAGAGGATTCTATCACTATTTAATCACTTGTTTTTCATCTTTTCATTTTCTATATCCCAAAAATCCAAAAAATACATTTTACAATTCAATTTAGTTCAATTAATGATTTCAAAAATCAAAACCCACCATTTTTCCCAATTAGCTTGCATAGCATGGCATATAGGTTAACTTAGGTCTACTCATTTTTTATTTAGCCTCCAAGGGTTTTACGACCAAGGTTCGAATCAATGGTATTGAAGAAGAATTTGTGAGTTACACTACGTTGGTTGTTTTATACAATAAAAGTCCAATTGCTTACTTAACAGCTACCATGAAGGAAGAAACTGATGATGAAACTGTGGGTAAATCAGTCCAACATTTGATTTCAGACTATGCTAATGATGATAGTAGTTTAGACTACAAAAGGGACAATATTTGCAAAGCTTATGAGTTAATGTATGCTAAATGAATCCAAACATGTAAGAAAAATAAAAACCTAAAGGAGGAAAACTATACCATGAAGAACATCATTTAAGATATAGAGAAGAAGATGTGTATCTACAATAGATGAGCTAAATTAAACAACATTGAAGTTAGTACAGAAAAGGGATAAAAATGTTAAGTGGAGGTATTGAACAGTTAAAAAAGTTTCTAAAAATTGGTAAGATTAAAGGAAACATTTAAGGCATTAGTTATAAAGGTGATTGTTCTAAGTCAAATGATGAGAAAAATGATGCAGCCAGATCTGTCCAAGGAGAAACATTAAAGAGGAAATGAAAATTTATACCTACTTGTCACTTTTGTAGGGTAAACAGATATATAAGGCCAAATTGTTACAAGTTGTTACAAATAATATTTTAGAGGGGTCAAAACCATAAATTTAGACAATCTTTTATGAATTTCCAACAACAACCCATATTACTTAAACATACTTGGGTTAGAGGGGTTAATTATGAGCACTTGCGGCCTTTAAATCTATGCAGGCTGCTTCACATAATGGTTGGTATTTTGACAATGGGTGCTCACGTCACATGACAGGTGAAAGAAGTTACTTGATAGATTATCAAATTTTTGTAAATGGTCACGTTACCTTTGGTGATGGAAAGAAGGCTCCAGTTATTAAAAGAGGGACCTTTGCATGGATGGCCTACCACACTTAAAAAATGTGCTTCATGTTGATGGTTTAAAAACCAAGTTGGTAAGTATTAGTAAACTTTGTGATGATGAGCTATTAGTTAAATTTACTAATGATGGATGCAAAATGTTGAATGAACATAGAGAGTGCTTAGTAAGTGGCAAAAGATTGGAAGATAATTGCTATATGTTGTTGTTAGTGTCTTTATTTTCTATCTTTTTGTGTGTTAATTTTTTCATTCTTGAGGTTTGAAGTTATATTTAATGGGAATTAATCTTGTTTCATGTCAAGGTGTCTTTTGGAACTAAATAGAAAGAATCGCAACAATTTTAGGATAAAAAGAGTTGAACTAGACGTTAACCCTAATTAGACATGGCCTCGTGCAACAATCAGAAACGTAAAACGCAGAAGCAAGACAACCCAAGACCAAAACGACAACCATTTATGTGTGACCTAGGAAATTAACAAGTTACAATGAGATGGGCATTAAAGTTCAACACATGGAGGCCAAAATGCAACACATGAGAGGCAAAAGAATATAAAACCATTCAACCAAAATGTTGACGTTAGGGAGGCCTGGCTGGAGCTTTTTAATTGGTAAAATTAAGAAGAGTGAAGGGAGGTGGCGTTAAATAAGAAGGGAGGCTGCATTTAAATAAAAAAAGGAAGCAACGTGAGGTGGGTTAGAATAAAAAAGAGGGCTTGCGTGGAATAAGAGGGTAGCTTTTAATTGGTGAAATAACACACAGTGTTGAGACTCGATTTCGGGAACCGGATCCCAACCGGAAAGACGAAAAATAGAAACAAAAAGCGAAACAAAGACAAATCGAAAGCAAATCAAAAGGTTCGGATCGACGAAAACAAATCGGAATTAAAAGCGAAGCATACGAAAGCAAAAGCATATCGGAAAGCGGAACCAAATAGGAAAGCGAAATCGAAAGCGGATGCGAAACAATCGGAAGCAAATCGAATCATAAAGCACAAGAATTGAATCAAAGCAAACGAACGGTTCAAACGAACTGATTACATTTCTGACATCCGAAAACTCAAACTTTTTTAAACAAAACAAAAGGGTCGCGTTGGAAACCTTAAGACTAAACCAATCCGAAACCGGTATAATTTTTTTTTCATTCTTTATCTTATTCAATCTCATACCAAGCAATACACTTTTTCAATTTGGAATTCATAAATTCCCTAACCTCAATCAAAAACTCGAATCATAATATTCGTCTTATACAATTATACAAATCCCATAATTCATCTTTAAACAACTTATTTTCTTTTGCCATAAATATCACACATGACAATCAAACCATACACAAAGAGACACTTCAATATCTCAATCCCAGTAACA
>JANVCQ010189404.1:0-23483 GCA_025531925.1 Erythroxylum plowmanianum
AACTAAATATGAATGCACTCACTGCTCAATCCATCCAAATTACCGATATGCCCTCACATCGGTAACGGGATGTTACATGCTGGAGGATAACTTGAAGTTAACAGGAAGTGGGGTAGGAATTGGCTTTCAATCTTGCATGTTGAAGCGTCGCAAGATCTTCTTCAAAGAATTCTTCTGCAAAAGCCAAATCTTCCTATTACTTCTATCTCGATGAATTTGCATCCTTAGAATCTAGTTAGTTGATCCCAAGTCCTTCATTTCAAATTCCCTAGCTAACGAAGCCTTCAATTCAATAATACCATCTTTGTTGGGGCCTACTACCAACATATCATCTACATATAACAACAAGATAGTGAAATCATTTTCACCAAACCTCCTAAAATATGCATAAGGGCCTGTATTTAGTCTACTATATCTAAGGCTCATAATAAAGGAATTAAATATCTTGTATCGACACCTTGGTGCCTACTTTAGATCATACAAAAATTTATTCAACCTGCAAACTAAGTTCTCCTTTCCTACTTCTTCAAAACCTCCTAGTTGGAGCATATAAATCTCTTCTTTAAGATCTCCATGAAGAAAAGCCATCTTTACTTCTAATTTCTCTATATATAAATCAAACCTAGCACATATTACTAGGACTGATAGGACTGTAGTAAGTCAAACCACAGGGGAAAATATTTCATTGAAGTTAATCTTTTCTTTCTGAGCATATCCTTTCACCACTAAACTTGCACAATATTGCTCCACTTAATCATTGCCATTTCGCTTGATCTTATAGACCCATTTGTTGTCAATGGCCTTCCTTCCTTGTGGTAGTGGCACAAGTTCCCAAGTCTTATTCTCATAAAGTGCTTCAATTTCTTCTTGCATTGTTTCCATCCATTGAGATGCATCTGAACTATTCATTACCTATTAGAGAGTTGATGGCTCCCCATCCTCAGTTAAAAGATAGTATGCAACATTGCCCTCCATAATATAGTTTGAATGCCAATCTAGTCACCTTTTTGGGTGATTTGATTAACGAGCTTCAGACTCTATTAGTTTTTGTATCTCATGCTCTAGTATTGCTTCAGAAGAATCCGTAAAGGGTTCCATTCCCACCATAACAATAATAGTCTTTGAATCTTCCTTTGATATGTAATCATCAACTCCTTTCCTTTGTTGCTCATATATAAAGATTGCATTCCTGCTAATGATAACCTTATGGCCAGTGGGATCCCATAGACAATGCCCCTTCACTCTATTAGTATACCCCAAGAATAAGCATTTCATAGATTTTAGATCTAACTTTGCAGTTTTTGGGGATTGTACATCATGTACATAGGACTTCTGAAGATATGGAGGTTTGAATTATCAACTAGCTTACCAGTCCATATCTCCATCAATGTCTTCAACTCAATTATAGTTGATGGGGCCTAATTTACCACATAATAACTGATACTGACTACTTTTTCCCAGAAAGTCTCCAAAAAGTCTTATCTAAGCTTATAGTTGACAATATAAATATGGTTCTCTCTAATAGAGTTCTGTTCATCCACTCTACCACTCCATTCTATTGAGGAGTACATGTCATTGTGAACTACCTTTTGATGCCTTCTTGTTTGTAGAATTTATCAAATTTATTACTAGTGCATTCTCCTCTATTATTTGTCCTCAAACACTTGATCTTCTTTCAAGATTCAAGTTCTACCCTCGCTTTGTAAACTTTGAGGACTGGAAATACATCTGCCTTCCTCTTGATTGGATACTGTAGGACCCCACTCTCGTAAGACACGCACCCAATATCCTGAATGATGCTTGAGAACTTGCCCCACGAGGGTGCATGCTAACATACCCAGTTAGTAAATTTTCCTTTAAATTTTTTTTTGAAGCACAATCATATGCTAAAATCAATTGTCAAATTGGGGCCATTTTTATTTCATAAATATTTTCAATCACAGTAATACCATCACCATAATTTTCATAGCCATTTGGGCCTATTACAAATACAAAAAAACTTGTAGTCATAATTTCATTACATTTCAAAGTCATTTAAAAACCTTTCCAACTTGGAAAGTTATTACAAACAGAAATACTCAAATACACAAGTTACAACAATTGTAGAAGACTCAATCTGAACAAAAATAAGAAAATACAAATGCAAACGTGAACGTGAACTAATCCCGACCTCTATTTTTCACTTGTATGTAGTGGCTATACCCCCGTTTGCCTAACGAGGTACTTTTTTTAGCCTGAAAAATAATTGCAAATTTTGGTTGAATTTTGCGAACTCAATGAGGTAGCCATCATCGATGGTCCACTCAATTCATGCAACACAACAATTCATATAACATACAATCACATTTTCGCATAATTGATCATATATCACATTTTCACTTAAGCATAGGCAATTTTGCATTTCAATAAATCAAACATACTTAACAAAAATGCATATGAAATGTTCATGAGACTCTTTTTCAATTGTTACGTTGTTATGACCGAGTGCCTAAACTATCTTGTATTCATTTTGGATACTAGGCTCATTGATAACTGTCCCTTATCCGATGAGGATATAGGACTCATTTTATATAGTAAGCCTTAGGCTCTTAATCACTTTCTGAGCTCGAAGCTCTTTTTCACACTTTGAGTTTTAAGCTCTGATTGGTGGCTACTCAGGTCATAACTGCCATTATCTGATTGTGCATTCATGTATGGAATGCATTTATTACAATCAATCATATTATGAAATACATAGTTCGTCACATTCCTATACAAGCAGCACTTCAATATCACATACACATCTCACAATCATCGGACCTCCTATCCGGAAATCAACATAATCAATTGCATTCATATTCTCATTCGCAGCATAATTTAAAACAAACAACTAATTGGGAGAAACCATCTAGTTTACTTAATATTTTCTCCCGAATCTATCCCTAGAAGTTCTGATAACATCTGAAGGTTGACGTCTATATCAAATAACATACACATATATCATAATTTGCACAATTATAAATATTTAATAATGCACATATATGAAATGAATTATGTATAATGCATGCTCATGATAATCCCGGGTATCTTTTCATCAATTCCATCACAAAAATCATTCTCATATCAAAAATCATCTAAGTATAATTTATACTTAGGTTTATACCTCACTAAAACCATTGTAATCACAATTCATTTCTCATTGGCTTACTTTCAGATTTTTCCAAGACACACTTTCGAGTCTACTGTTCATACTAAATCAGAGAGTGAAATTGATGTAATTTGGTCATACCCTCTTCTAGAAAAGTTTTCTTCTATGTCTTATGTTTCTATTGACACCAAAATCACTTAATTTGGTTCAGTAATTTGGAAGATATGCCTCAAACATTTTCGAACTGCTCTTATCCAAAATAATATACTATACATAAATTCCTTCCAAAAATTAAACATCTTAGAGACTGAATCACAATTAAACTTCTTCAAATAATTTGTAATCTAATCTCTAGTTTACTCCAAATTAAAAATCATCTCATTTGGAATCCTATAGATCCAGATATAACCGAAATAGCCAAATATGTTCAGTGAAATCACACCAGTTCATACTATTCCAACAGATTCTCTCATTTTCTTTCAATCAAACTTTTCAAAATAAATTCATAATGCTATATGGAGAGATATAACAATGTGTTAGGAATCTATTGGTTCAAGAATCATTTCATTTGGAGGTCCGATGGTGAAGTTATGGAAAAATTAATCAAACATGATTATATCCTCAATCCTATTATACCTATTTTGGGACAATTGGCATAACTTTAGCTAGAGGTGTTGGATTAATGTCATCTTTATATGGTTTCGAATATAACTTCTAGATCTAAAACTATATTATGTCATTTTGAGACACACGACCGTGTGAAATCACATGGCAGACCGTGTTTCTTTCGGGTCATATTGTGTTTCGATCATTAGAAACATATAGGCAGTGTGAATCTACATGACCTGACCGTGTAACCTTTAGGTCTACTAAATTTTCCTTCTCCAAAACCCCTCTAATGGATCCTACACTCAGTCTAACTTCACTCCCACTCCTAATCTTCCCAAATTCACCTCTTCTATTGCAATTATCACCATAACCAATCAAACACCAACTATATTTCATTCACTCCCAATTCTCATCTCATTTAATTCATCATCTCACTGGATAACTTCTTCAAATATACCTAATTTTAACTCAACATCCTCCATGCACATTTCATATTTCCCACTTGATCATAAACACCCAAAATATAACACATTCCCATACACTCAAAACATAACACAACATAAACATTCATCCACAACTTTTGCTACACCCAGTTCCTAATTTCATGTCAAAATTTGAGACTATTAAAGATAGCATTTAAATTCGATGTCTTCATAAGAAATGTAGCCATATGTCTCTAGTTTAATCAAACCAAGAATCACCTCAATTTGACAACTATAGGATAAGTTATGGCTAAAAGACTGAAGCATACTCAAAGAGTATGTTGCTGCAACATTTTCCAACTCAACTACCAAATTTTGTTTCCAACTCTTATCCTAACACAACTCATACTAAGATCACCTTTTCTACCTCATCACTCCTCATTCTCAACTCCATTTCAAATCCAAACATTCACAAATCAATTCATGATCTATATTTGATCATTAAGCACAACAGAACACATACATTTTCCCATTCATAATTGATTTTCTACACTCATCCTAACACCATTATATGAATCATCCAACTTCTAAAATGTCTCTATAACAAATCATGGGTCATTAAGGATCATTCAAAATTACAAAAACAAGAAATTTACATAGATTTTCCACCATCCTTGTCACATACACACAACTCACATAATCAAGTCATCAATCCCACATTTCTCATCATTCTAGTTTCAATTTAACAATACCCATAACATTTAAAGCATAACTTACTTGGTTTCACTTCAAATTCTTCAAAAACAACACTATCCCTACCTCCTAAGCATCACACATTCATCATCTTCTTGAAGGAGGTAAGGATCAGTTTTCTTATGGCAATGAGGAAGAAGATAGCAAATATGCTAGTGCCAAATGAAGGAAACTGTGATCTTCAAAGTTGAGGTGGTAGAGATTGAAAAAAACAAAAATGATGAAGGAGGAGAGAAGAGAGTCACAAAGAGGAAGATGGGAAGAGCCAAAAAAAAACACCAAATGGACTTTTAAATGAAAAGCAATGTGGAAGGCAACAAAAGGGGCTTTAAAAACTTAGTGGACTTAGTCACTTGCCACATGTCCAAATCTTATAACCTAAATCCAATTTCTATTCTAATTATCTCCCAATTTTTAATGACAATTGTCAATAATTCCTACAATCATTTATCAAAATTTCCATTGTCATTGGATAGTAATTTCTACTACCATTTAAAAATTGTTTTGCCACTTGACAATTTTCCTAGCTAAAATACCCAACAAATTTCTAGATATTTCTCCAAAAATTTCCAAAAATTCAAAATCAATTTATACACTCCCCAAATCAATTTTTAACATATAAAAATCACATTTTCCAATATACTCATATTTATAAACAATTATACCCAAAAATTGTCAACGAATGCATGTATAATTTTCTTTATGTGCAAAGATTCAATATCCATACGTATGTGCATCTTGTGTAATGCATGAGCATGAGATGTGTTTCCTAATTTCTCAGTAATCTCTCACATTTACTATTTTATCCTTAGCATACATAACAGGATGTTACAGATATACCCAACATTCTTGGAATAATCATTAATAAAGGACATAAAGTACTTAGCTCCTCCCACAGACGAAACTAATGCTTCCCATACATTAGAGTGAACTAATTCTAGAACTGATATGCTTCTAGAATTTGAAATGTTAAACTTCAACCAAAGCTACTTGCTTGTAACACAATCGCACCTTGAATTATTTTCATGATATTTTTTTCAATTTCAACCTTGCAACCAAGATCATCTAGTTGTCCTAAAGGCAACAAGTTCTTCTTAAGGCCCTCCGCATGCTGCACTCCTTGGATAATACGATTGTACCATCATACAACTTCATCTTGAAGGTTCCTATAGGTATAATCATTGCAACTGTACCCAAATCCTCATGAGAAAAGTTCATAATGATAGAATCATTCCTTCCAAAATTTCATATGAAAATTAGTTCCTAAGTCAAAATTCCATACACCAACAAATGTTTTTCTACTTTCATTTACTGTCACTATCTCACAACATAGGACATTACCATCTTCAAAAATGCCCTCCATATTTCCTTGAGGATTAGAATTTATCTTATTCTGACAATCCTTCTTCATGTGACTCTTTTTGCCACAGTTGTAGCATCTTAAATTCTTCTTATTTCTTCACTTTCCCCTACCATAATTGTAGCTCTCACTTTGACCACATTCCATTGATCTCCATCTCATCAGTGTCAATGCCTCTGCTTATTATAGAGTTGCTTGTCTGTCTTCCTTGTTCTTGCACCGGTTTTCTTCTTCAAGAGTAGTAGCAACAAAATCATCAAAGACTAGGTGGTCCACTCAGACATTATTTGTTAAATTAATGATGAGTTGATAATACAAACTTAGTAAAATTTGAAGTAGAAATTTAACATGTTCTTGAGACTAAATTTTATAATCCAATGATGTGAATTGGGAAAATAGAGTATTCAAGGTATTGATGTGCTCTGTCACTAAAGTAGATTATGACATCCAAAGAGTGTACAATTTCCTCTCAAGGAAAATCTTGTTATGGAGTGACTTGGCTTTATACAGCTTAGTGAGATGATCGCCTTGTATGACTTAGTGAGATGATCCTAGATCTCCTTTGTGATGGACCCCAAACATTTCTTAAAAGTTAGAACTGGAAATAAGAAATTTTGGTGATTAGTCATGAGTAAAGAACAAATGAATGAAAATTCTTAAACCAAGAAATGATAGCCAAGGGTAAAGTAGTGAATGAGAAATATGGATATTCCTGTCTTGCTTTGGTGTTTCTGTGGATAAGAGATTACGAAACGGGAAGAATTAAGGTGAAAGTTAGAAGCAACAATGAAGTTGAATTTGTGTAGTAAGTTGATGAAGAATATGTATATATGTGCATGTTCTGTTATTAGTGCTCATGATTAATCATGGACTACATTTTCTTTATGGATGATATTGATTTGAAATAGAGTTGAGAATGAGGAGTAAATGAAGTAGAAAAGGTGATCTTAGTATGATTTGTGTTAAGGAAAGATTGTGAAACAAAATGGTTGGTTGATCTGGAAAATGTTCAGGAGATGATGTTTCAGTCTTTTAGCCACAACTTTTTCTCTAGTTATCCAAACGAGATTATTCTTGATTGTATTAAACTAGAAACATATGGATACATTTCTTATGAAGACATTAAATTTAAATTCTATTTTTAAGAATCTCAAAATTTGTCATGAATTTGAGAATTGGGCACAATACATTGGATGAATGTAAATTTGTATTCTGAATTTGAGGGAAATTCTAGATTGTTATAGGCTAGATTAGAGAAAGTTGTCTTCTTAGAAGTTGTAGGTCTTTCTTTTATCTTTCCAACTGTGTATATTATGAAAATTTTGGACATCCTAGCTGAAAGTTATGGTCCTTATAAAGGAAGATGTATCTTCTATCTTTTCGCTTCTTCTATGTTTTGCTCCTTCTATGATTTGCTTCTTCTGTGTTTTACTTCTTCTTCTTTTTGTTTCTTTTGTGTTTTGGTTCTTTTGTGTTTTTGCTTCTTCTATGATGATGTCATCTTCTCCTGTGTTTCTTCGGTGATGATGTCATCTTCTTCTGTGTTTTGCTTCTTCTACCTTTTACTTCTGCTATGATGACGTCATCTTCTTATGTGTTTCTTCTGTGATGACGTCATCTTCTTCTGTGTTTTCCTCCTTCTGTGTTTTTGCTTCTTCTGTGATGATGTTATCTTCTTCTGTGTTTTGCTTCTTCTGCCTTTTTGTTTCTTCTGTGATGACGTCATCTTCTTCTATGTTTTGCTTCTTATTTTTTTTGCCTGACCTATCTTCTATACCATTTTTGACCCTTCATAAGATAGAATCTATCTTTAAGGTCTTCATGAAAGTTGTAGATCTTGAAGTCTTCTTTCGAACCATATAAAGAACACCTTCATCCGATATCTGTAGGGATAGTTATAGTAATTTTCTCACTTATTCTATCTTTTTCCATTAGTCTGCTTTTCATCTGTACCTATCTTCTATTCCATTTTTGACCCCTCAAAAGATAGAATCTGTCCTTTAGATCTGCTTCAAAGCTGTATATCTTGAAGTCCTCTTTCGAACCATATAAAGAACACCTTAATCCGATATCTTTAGGGAAAGTTATAGCAATTTTCCCACTTTTTCTTTCTTTTTCCATTAGTCTACTATTCGTCTATACCTATCTTCTGTTCCATTTTTGACCCCCCATAAGATAGAATCTATCTTTGAGGTCTGCTTCAAAGTTGTATATCTTGAAGTCCTCTTTCAAACCATATAAAGAAAACCTTAATATGATATCTTTAGGGAAAGTTATAGCAATTCTTCTTTCTTTTTCCATTGGTCTACTTTTTGTCTGTACCTATCTTCTATTCCATTTTTTACCCTTTCAAAGATAGAATCTATCCTTGAGGTTTTCTTAAAAATTGTAGATCCTGAATTTTTTTCTAACCATATAAATAACACCTTAATCCAACATATTTAGGGAAAGTTATAGCAATTTTATGACTTCTTCTGTCTTTTTCTATTTATCTGCTTTTTCATTTGGCTTCATCTGTACCTATCTTCTATTCCATTTCTTGAAGTCTCCTTTTGAACCATATAAAGAACACATTAATCAGATATCTGTAGGGAAAGTTATAGCAATTTTCTCACTTCTTCTGTCTTTTTTCATTAGTCTGCTTTTCGTCCATATCTATCTTCTGTTCCATTTTTGACCCTTTAGATTATATAATCTGTCTTTGAAGTCTTCTTGAATGTTTTATATCTTGAAGTTATCTTTCTAACCGTATAAAGAACACCTTAATCCTATATCTTTAAGGAAAGTTATAGCAATTTTTTCACTTCTTTTGTATTTTTCCATTCGTCTGCTTTTTCATTTGGCTTCATCTGTACCTATCTTCTATTCCATTTTTGACCCTTCAGAAGATAGAATTTGCCTTTGAGTCTTCATGAATGTTGTATATATTGAAATCTTGTTTCTAACCATATAAATAACACCTTAATGCAATATCTTTAGAGAAAGTTATAGCAATTTTTCCACTTCTTCTGTCTTTTTTCATTAGTCTATTTTTCATCTGTACCTATCTTTTGTTCCATTTTTGACAATTCAAAAGATAGAATCTATCTTTGAGGTCTTCTTTAAAGTTGTAGATCTCTAAGTCCTATTTCTAACTATATAAATAATACCTTAATCCAATATATTCAGGGAAAGTTATAGCAATTGTCCCACTTCTTCTGTCTTTTTTCATTAGTCTGCTTTTCGTCTATACCTATCTTATGTTCCATTTTTGACACTTTATAAGATATAATCTGCCTTTGAGGTCTTCTTAAAATTTGTAGTTATTGAAGTTCTCTTTCTAACCATATAAAGAACACCTTAATCTGATATCTTTAGGGAAAGTTATAGCAATTTTCCCACTTCTTGTATCTTTTCCCATTAGTCTGCTTTTCATCTATACCTACTTTCTGGCTCCTTTTGACCCTTCAATGATAAAATCTGACCTTAAGGTCTACTTAAAGGTTGTATATTTCAAAGATGTATTTGAAATAATCCTAAGATTATCTTAATCCAACATCTCTAGTGAAAGTTATTCTATTTGTACCGAGATAAGTTCAATATGATTGAGGACCAAACCTTCATTGATTCTTTCGGCCATAATTTTGTTATCCGACCTCCAAATGAAGTGATTCTAGAATCACTAGTTTCTTAACCTATTTTTCTATCCCTCCATAAATTTTTATAGATTTTGGTATTGATTTGAAAACGATGTATTAAATCAAGTAAGGGTGTCGATTGGAAGAGAAGGAATTAGATATTTTACTAAACATGCTTCAGTGTTTTGATGATTTCTGGATCGGTAGAGCTCCGAATGAGATGATTCTAGTTTCAAGATAAAATAGAGACATGGTGATACAAATGGTATGAAGATATTGAAATCTAATTCAGTCTCTAGGACTTTCAATTTCTAGATGAAAGTTGGGTATAGTGTACTGTTTTAATCTAAAAATAGTCTGAAATGTTTGGGCCCTAACTTTCAAATTTCTGAACCAAATGGATTGATTTTGGTGGCATTGGAAACTTAAGACAAGGACGAACACTTTTCTAAAAGAAAGGGTTACTTCAGAATATTCAAGGGTGCTTTTGGCAAGACACTTAAGTATAGAAGACATAAGGCATAAATGGAAGGGTAAATAGGACATTTCTCAATCATTAAGGGTAAAATGGGAAGAAAGAAGCGTTGTTTCCTTCCTTAAGAGGGGGAAGAACGAAAATTTAAAAAAAAGAGAGAATGTCATGAAAAAGAGAGAGAAATACGAAGAGAAGAAGAGAATGAGAGAAAGGAGAGAAAACAAGCTGGGGTTTCAATTGTGTTAACCTTCAAGAGAGATTTTGGAGTTGTTCAAGAAAGGAAAAAGGAAGAGGAAGCGAAGAGCTTCCCTTTGAGCTAAAGATCCCTTCATTTGGTGAAGAATGAAGGGATCAAAAGAGGTAAGAGGAACAAGAGAAGAGGCTTTTTAAGCAAGTCCATAATCAAGGAAATCAAGGTGGGTACATGTTTATAATAGAGTAAATAAGCCACTAATGCTTTTTTTTTAATAAAAAAAAATTAATGTTTCTAATTGCATCATAAGTACTGCATTTATTGCTATATGTTTGTTATATGATTTGTGTGATGATTTATGAAAAGTTATTTTTTTTTAAAATGACGCATGATTATGAAATCATACTTTTGAGAAATAGTTTTTAAGGTATAACAAGCATGTGAAAAGCAAGTTTTTAAGAGAATGTGCCATTTTGGGCATCAAGCTTACAAGATTATGAAATCTATGTGTTATGTGGGTTTGTGGTAGTCCCTCAAGAATCGTCACGTGCATGTTGATCCAAGTTAAAGGCTTCTCCCGCCTGCCCGTTAGTGGCATGGAGCTCCCTTAAGGACTCCCTTAAGTTTACGACTACACAGGACCACTATGTGAGAATGTGTAGTGCGTCATATTTTTGGACTCACCCAAACCATTATGATGTGTTTATGTGCTCATATTATGTTAAAAAGTTTGATGCATTCATGTTTTGCAGCTTGTGAATTTTGGATAAAAGCCTAAGAAATAAGTGTTTTAAGAACCATATGAAAATTTTCTATGACAAGTGAACGTTTTTAATAGTTTTTTTCTTATTTTTCTATTATAAAATATTACCCACGAGCTGTCAAGCTCTCCCCCTTTATGTTCCCTCTTTAGGTGATAGTAAGAGATCAAGTGATCAAGAGCCTAAGGGAACTTCTAAAATTTTGTTATTTGTATTTCGTAATAAGCCAATGGTGTGGCTTTTGATATGTAAATAAAGTTTTTCAGACTCTGCTACTTAGAAATGAAATGATAGATTGAAGTAGTTCAGATATGTATGTTCATTTTGACTTCCTCGTAATATGGTTGAGTTGAAGAATTAAGTTTGTTTGATGTTTGATTGGCGTGGGCACATCACCCTTGGGGGATGATACTTAATAAGGGTTCATGGAAATAACCCTATAGGATAATACGCTCAGGTTTTATGATTTCGCAAGAGTTAGGTTCCGGAATCGGTGCCCAACACTTTGTCATCTTCTTCTCCTTTATGCTTAATAACAACGCATCTGCTAATTCCAAATGAAGATTTGCGATAGCATTCCTGTCCTTCTTATTCCACTTATTATCATCTGTAAATGTTGTCAGTTTTTCGTTGATGGCCGTTAAATAGTTATCTTTTCTCAAGATAGCCTTCATCTTCAACTGCCACAATAAGAAATTACTCCCATTGAACTTCTCAATCTTAAATTTTTCTATCATTGCTTCTATTATGAGCAGAACTTTGCTCCTACTATTTCACATGAATAGTACCCATACATATGAATAGTACTTGTACATATGAATAATATCATACCTGTATGCATGAATAGTACCCAGTTGCTACATTGATGACTAGCTACAGTACAATTATGAAAAGTAATAAAAAATACCTACTACAATTGTCACCTTTTTGGTTGTTATTTTACTATTCCCCAACTTTCACCATCTTCACCTAAAATTGAACAGATTTGCGTTAAAAATTTCATCGTAATTTTCCCACCACGCTCTGATACCACTTGATGTGAAAATTGATCAAATTAAAGCAGATTTGAAGCTAAATAAGATTGAATAAAAAGTAATGAAGAAATAAAAATACAGATTTTACATAGAAAACTCCTAAACAAATCAGGGTAAAAACCATGGACAAGAAGAATAAACTTTACTATGAAATTTAGGAGTCACAACCTCTCCCTAGTTTACAAGGAGAAACACTAACTCTCTCAAGAAATAGGAGAAATACTCTAAATTTTTTCAGGATTTAACTGAAGAAGAGAGACTTATGGGACGATTCTAAAACTGATATGGGAAAACCTATTTATAGCCCTCTCGGATGCGTATAGCCAACTATGGAAAACTAGCTTCGTTTTTCTTCTTCTGTTTGCATATGCATGTGGACATGCAAAGTTTTTCTTCCTTCCTTCATTGACTTTGGGAAGTTGACAATAACAAGGAGAGTATGTGAAGAATTAGGCGCCTAGTGGAAAGATGAACACACACCAATGGCTAGAGGAGCACACACCAAAAACAGACAAAGAGATGTAGGCAATGCAAAGAGAGGTAACCTTAATTAGAGAAAATGACGAGGGATCAAACGTGTCTAACACATGTGCCAGCCAACACTGTGCATACATCAAATAACCCACTTTTATTTATTTATTTATTTGTAAGCCTTTAATTTTTCTTAATTAGATTAAGATTATATTAATTTAAATTTCAAATAAAACTAGAAAATTATTTCTAATTGAATGGAATTTATTTTTGTAAGGGTTATTTTTCTAGAAATATTTGAAATTTTAGTTTAATTATTCAAAAGTTGAACTATTAAATTAAATTAATTATTAATCAATAATTAGAATCAAGCAAAATTTTAAAAGTTATATTTCATAATTAGATTATGTTAGATATTATTAGCAAAATGAGATTATATTAATTAATATGAGATATTATTTTTAAAATTAAATTATTTATTCTTTTTAATTAGATTAACATTAATAATTAACTTAATTTCTAATTAATATCTAAAATTATTTTCTAAAAATTTAATTAATTGTTAATTAAACTCATTTGATAAGAAAGGTATTTCTTAATTAAAATTATTTATTTCAATTTCGTTGAAATAAGATAAGTTTATAATTTTTAGAGGGTCCTTATTTTTATAATTTTTAGAGGGTTATTATTTTATTATATTTAAAATAATTTGTGAATAATTTGAATAATAATTTTCTTGATTAATAAAAAAGGAAATTTTTTTAATTAACTTTAGAAAATTTTTATTATTAATTAAGAAACTGAATCTTCTTTGATATTTTAGAAAATACTTCTCTAATTTATTAAAGAATTATTTTCTAATTACTTGAGAAATTAATCTCTACAAAACAATGCAAAAGACTTTGTTAATGAAATTAAAAATATTTTATTTAATTGTGAAAGTAGTTTCCATTTGACATTAGAAAATGATTTGCTAATCAAGGAAGAGTTATTTCTAATTAGATTAGAAATAAATTTTTGATTGGATTATAATATATTACTTGTAAAAAATCTAAAAAAGAAGTTTTTCTAAATTGTAATAAGTAAGAAGCATAATTTACTTAAAAAATTTCAATTTAAATTTACTAAAGGAGTCAAGATAATTAAAAATGCGCGCCAATTGAAATGGTTCAAATCAAATTGAATTTCTAATTGAAATAGAAATTTGATTTATCTAGGAACCAATGTTTTAATCTAATTTAATTACACAAAGAGTTTGAATTATTATTTTAGGTTATGGAGACAATATCAATAATTAGAAGTAAATAATGTTTCATGCTTATAATTTGATTATATTGTATGAGGAATTGGATGTTTAAAATTACAGGTAATGTGTGTTTGATGAGAACATTTAAAATTAAATCCCTTGTTAAAAATTAAGTATACTTTGAGAATGTGATCGTTACCTTATATTATTTGAGCATAAAACTAGAGTTTTGTTTATTATAAGTCTTGCTAAGTGACTCAAGTGTAATATCCTAGTTTGATTATTATACTGTATAATGTATTATATATGCAATTTATGGATTATGCTTTATTTATAGTGAACTAAAGTAATATAAGCATTTAAATTTATTATTGAAGTTATCATGGAGATCACAGATAGACCATAGATGGTTATGGACTCGGCCTAAAATTTCTCAAAAAATTTCTGAAAAATTCGAAAAGCTACGAAATGAGTCTGAACGAGCTTTAAAAGCCTCAAAATATGCTTTGGAGATTTATGTGAAACTTTTGAATAAAATTCAGACGATTTTGGTGACATTCAGTGATTTCCATATTCAATTCGAAAATTCTCCTAGCAACCAATAAGTTACCAAATGATTTCAAAACACAATGAAAAGCTCTAGAATTAGGATTGGAGTCCATAGGAACTAAAACGGGTCAAAACGGAGGTTGTTTGATATAATTTAGGTAATCCAAAATTATTGGACTAAAATACACTATTTGGAAAATAATGGGTATTGATGATTTTTAACCCATTCAAAATTTTTAAAAGCATCCAATCAATATGTATTGACCCTAAGACTAATTTGAAAATAAGATAGTTGTGGAATGTTTTCAAGAATTAATTTGGTTAGTTGGTCAATTAATTGCATTAAAGGGCAATTTGGTCTTTGTGTACTAATTAAGGGAAACTTGGTCTTTGTACATGGTATTAGTGGATTGATGAGTCATTAGAGATGATCAATGAGATTATAAGATATGTTTGATGAGTCATTAGTGATGACAAATAGGAAGGTGACATGTGTAATCTATTAAATGAGTATAAAAAGCAAAACTTAAGATATTTTGCTTCATTCTTTTAACAAAAATATGAGAGTGCTGAGAGAGTAACGTGAGAGACCAAAAAAAAAAGGAAAAGAAGAGAAGAAAGAGTGAAGTTTCAGCCAAAGAGGGAAGAAGGAGAGAGCAACTGATTTTTGATGGGTTTTGGAGCATGATTTGAAAAGGGTTTCATCAAGACTAAGTATTCATCAAGTACCCAAAAGATTGGAGGAAAAAATGGTAAGTTTCCTAGCTTAAATTTCTAATTTTTATTTCTTGAGTGAGATCGAAATGTTTAAGATTAATGGTGTCTTGGTATTACTTTGATGTTTCTTTACATGGTTGAATGTGACAAAAGAGGAATGTCTAGTGGAATTCTGTCTTAGGATAATTAAAACTAGTCTTATTATTTTGACCATAAATCTACCTACAGACTTCAAAATTGGGTGATTTCAATTGTATTTGAAACTTAGGACATATTACCAAAAATATCTGGAAGAAATCTAGACCTAATTCGGGATGAATGATCTTGGAATTTGAGATTGAAAATGGTAACTTGATAATGTCCCTCTGTTGAAACAACCTGTAATATTTACTACATTTTTCATGATTTAGAAGTTTAACTGGCATGATTTTAATGATATGGAAACTAGATACATAGGGGACAAATTTCTAGAAAACTCATAACCTAATTTGTATGTTTGCTATGTGAAAATTAAGGAACAAGTATGGGTATGGATTATAGACGTGGGCCATAACCATGAATCATCATGCATGATCATGATATGACCAATTAAATTGGGTGAGGTAGTGTTTTGAAGAAATTGTTAAGTTAAAATGGGCAAAATATGGTATTTAAGTGACTCTCAAAGTTAGATTTGCAAAACGAAGAACAACAGATTAGCTTACGGAAATAAGCAAAAATACAATTAGCATTACTTTTATGTAAATGATATTTTATAAGTGAATATTGCTAGCATAAGTGTATGCTTTGGCAATATATGAGTTGTAATTTGAAAGTTAAATTTTATATGATTGAGAGTTACATTGACATAATTCACTTATGAATCCTCCAATACTTGATTTAGAAAATAAGATGAGTCGTAAATATAAGAGTTGCTTTTGCCTATGGTACATCGATAGACTTTATAGATCTTATTGTATCGTTATAATTATAGTGATTAACCTATTATGCGTAAGTGATGTAGAAACAACTCCATAAATGGTGGTTAACCAGTCATGGTTAAGCGATGTAGAGTTAGCTTCTTGACTTGTTATGGGTAAGTGATGTAGAACTAGCTCCGTAAGTACCAGTACATAGCGGTTAACCTATTACGAATAAGCGATGTAGAACTAACTTTGTAACTAGTGGTTAATCAATTACGGGTAAGCGATACAAAACTACCGTCGTGACTTTATGCCTAGTGTATTGTATGGTAAAGAAACTAGCGGTGGGCTATGCTGAGTAAGGAAAGTCATGAAAGATATTAATTTCACCACTATTTATGTTTAAAGTAATTTGAGAGATATCGTATGGTACCAATTCTAGTGGTTGACTAATTTTTTAGTATTAAAATTTTCAAAAAACTTATTGCCACAACTATTTATTAATTAAGGAAAATGGAAAATGGAAACTTTTATATGATGAGTTTAATTTTCATAAAGCATTCTAAAATAGTTTTTCAAAAAAATTGAAATTGTGTTTTTATGTTTTACCATGAGCTTTATAATTGTATGAAATATTGTAGTTATATTGTTATGAAAAGTTCAACTTTCTTGTAAACTAATTACACTCACTGAGCTTGTTTAACTCACCCTTATTTTTATGTTTTTAAATAAACCACCCTAGGTATGTGTATAAGTGTTGTAGTAATTGGGACTCCATCTCAAAATTAGTTGTATCGTCGGGTGCTGCTATATTTGTGCTATTATTTCTATGTATGTGATATGTGTTAAGTTATTTTGGAAAGAGTTCGAAAGTGTGATCTTGTGAATATTAGTATAATGGTAAATATCTTTTTCTTAATGAACTACAAGGGCTTTAATCCTCAAAGATGTTTTTAAAATGTTGAGATTTGTATGTTTGTGATTACTTGTGATATGGACTTGAGGTCCCATTATAGAGGTTAAGATGGTATATGAAATATTAGAAATGTTTTAAAATGCATTATGCATGTCTTTTTTGAAAATTTTGGGAAGGTTAAAATATAGGCGTTGTGCTATCAAAATTTTTAGTAAAATGATTGATAAAAAAGAAAGGGTTTTCCACTATTTTTCGCATTTTCAACTTTTAAAGTATAAAATTTTTTAATAGATGAATGGCTTGACTTTGCGGGAACCTTTTGGTTGAGTTAGATATTGATTTGAGGGCTACTGTGGGGTCATCGACAGGGCTTCACTTGGGTTTTTGAAAGGGAACTCCAGGATGGGTCCTTTTTTCAAGACCCTTTTAAATTTAAATTAATGGGTATACTTAACTAAATATGTATGAATTGGATGATTGACTTCTGATCATATAAATGTAGAGATAAGGTTAAGAATAACATATAAGATATGTTTTGATAAGAGTTATCATCTAATAGATCTAAGAGTCACATGAGATACGATTTATAAGAATATTATTTACCTAATTTAAGTTTAGTTAGTTTTTCAAGTGACTCATGATCAAATAAATTTAAATGGGATCCCTATCTCATTAAAGAGATTAAAGTAATATTTTTGGATTATAGTGTTATTATTTTAAATAATATAGTAGGAGTAACTAAATAATGGATAAAATTCTAATATTATTTGGTTGTTATGGCATATAACAAATTACTTGCGTTCTTATTTTTTCTATTTAAAGTAGAAATTACATTAGTTTAGTATAGTTGATAATAAGAATTAATGAACTAAATTTCTTGGACAGAGGCAAGATTTGAAAAGAATTCTCAAAATTCTCAAAGCTATAAAAGTTGTATGCCCATTATGTGATTTTATTAGTAATCCTTGTTGATGATTTGGTAACGAAGTTCTAAAGATATGTTAATATCATGTATATGATGAATATATATTACCATTTTTAGTTGATTAATGTCTTATAAAATTTAGTATTAATATGTAAAATAGATGTCAACATTATGATAGCATAATGCAAATAGCTGCATAGAGTATAGTTGAAAGGTACAATACCTTATTGAAATTGTTTCACTCAATTTTACTTACTAAAATAATAAATATTGACTACGATTCAAGTTTTTTGCTATAGTATGATTGCATGATTTTTCTTTTCAATACATAATATGATAAAGATCATATATATTTCATAATAAATTTAGATTCAACAATATTACAATGTTAAAGGCATGGTATAAAATAGATTATTGAGTAAAAGTAATTAATCCAAGTTCATAAAAACCATTTGTATGCACTAGATTAAAGGAAGACATATACTTAATATAAACGGTAAGAACACAAAGTTAGATAACTGGGACTATCTATTTATTTGATATTAGTTTAATCAATATAATAAGAATTGTACAGTTATATATCAACTTTTAGTGAAAGGAAAATTATGTTGTTAATGCCAAATTTTATATAAGTGATGTGTTGGGTGTAATAATAATTCATAAAAGGACGAATACTTGTATTTCATTAAATTTACTAATGAATTTATAAGATAGTGTCATGTGTATTAAATGAAATATTGATTTAAAACTTAAAATGTTTAGATCTGAGTAGAAATTAAGCATTGATAATGTTAAATTAATTCAATAAGATTGATTTGGTGAGATTTAAATTTTTTGGTTATCTATAGGGAATGAGATTATCTTGTGAATACCTTTACAACTAAATTTAATAATAGTATAAATTTACATAAGGAGAAAAATATAATATGAGATATTTTATGGTGCAAAATTTATTTCTTTTATAGTTACAGTTAATATAGTAAATTATTTTTGTAAGTTATAATAAAATCAAATAATAAGATTTCATATTAGATATGAAATAGTAATATTTTGAAATAGTCGAAGTTAATGATTTGGGTATGTGATACTTAGTTAAAGTATTCATAGATGGTTAATTGACTATATTGTTACCCTATATTTAATGTATTCTTGCTTGATATTTTATACCTTTATCATATATTTGGTGCTTAATATTTTAGGTGTGTTTATAGGTGATAATTGCCTTCATAGACCTAAAATAGAGGAATTTGGATGAAAACATGGCATAAAACAAAAAGTTAGCAATATAGAAGGAGTGCACAGCTGTGCACTTTCACGATATCTATTGATTTCTAATTATGCATGACTGTGCATAACCCAAAAACTTAGATTTTTATATATAAAAAATGTCTCATAGGCAAATCAGGAGGGATAGTAGTTGGAGTTGTTCAGTGAAGTTCAGAGATGATTGTAGAGGTGATTTGGAGCTTAAGGAGTGGAAGACATAGGATTTTTATCTACAGATCCATTAGAACACAAGATCAGACGTATACATTGTCAGAATACACTATAGAGAACAATCAGGGAGAATTAGAATTATGATTCCAATGTTTTATATTTTGTTTTCTGTTTATATGGATATGATTTCATGTTCACTGATGTATAGCTAAATTCTCTATCAGTATCTAGGTCAGATGAACCCTAGTTGAATACTTTGACATGTTTTGATTCTTTTGTTAATGCAATTGTGGTTATTAATTACTGAGATCCAATTATCCGTTTTATTTACTATCTATTAATCTAATTTTTGGACTTTAATTTGATTTCATATTTAGCGATTGAGAAATCCTTGGTTTGAATAGATCTACGATAAATGGAAATAGTTGATTGCAATCCTAGAAATATGACATAAATTTTCTGGATTAAAGTCAAACCTAATAAAGGGATTTATAATATGGCAATGCAATCCTATAAGTTTTAACTTGAGTAATTCAATTAGAGATCTTAGGATTATTTGTTAGTAGACTCAAAGTTAGCTACATATTGGCTAGAATTGAAAAGGTCTTATCAATAAAATTTCCAGTTATATGGGATCTAGGCATAGGTATAGGTAGCAATTCATTTTATAATTTTTTTAATTACCTCCCGTGAGAAAATGAGACAAGCATACCTTAGGAATATCTACGGTCTAATTAATCAACAATATAATTGCATGATAAATAATCAATTAGTTAAGGGTTTAGGGGGATTCGAAGCCTAAGTACTAATTATCTAATATCGGTAATTAAATTAATGTCGTTAATTATTTCTTTGAATTGTGCTATTTTTTGAGTTTAATTATTTAATTTTAGTTTCATTAATTCAACCACAATTAATATGTAAGCTAGGTACTAGAATAACAGTAATTACTAGTGCTTACCATCTTTGTGGGGATCAACCCATAATTGTCGATACTATCTACAGCTACGCCATACCCTTAAAGGATTAAATTGTAGTTACTCATGAAATAAGTTCAATCAAGTTTTTGGTGCCGTTACTGGGAATGGTGATATTAGGAACACTTAAGTTTATTAATCTAGTCATTTCTTTTGTTTGTTTATTTGCTTTAATTATTTGTTTCTATTTAATTTGTTTCGATTTAATTGCTTGTTTTTACTTTACGTTATTTAATTTATTTTTGTTAGTTAGGTTATTTCCTTAGTTTAGGCTAGGAGTAGGCTAGACTCCAAGTCAGTTTATGAATTGGAATAATTGATCGAGTGGCAAGTTTTACAATTTCTTATCCCTCAAAATACTGCAAATGCATGGGTCGTAAGTGTATGATATGAGGTATCGATCCCCCAAGGATTTAGTGAACTAATTGAATTCTAAGTTGTCTAAAGCCTAAAAGATAACTAAAATGAAAAGGAACAATAAACAAAAAAGTAAAGAAGCGAATATAGATTGATTGAAATTGAAATGGTAATATTAACACAAAGAAATCAAAATTGAGCATCGCCAATGAACAATCAAAATCACACAAGGAAGATTAGCAAATTATAAAAGGGGGGATTTATCCTATCATTAAATGCTAACATGATACTTTTGAGTTAATACGGTATCGGTCCTAGAATTTTGAAGGGTGGATTACTCTCTCTCGAGTTATAATCATTAAACCCTAAATCATAATCCCTAACTGAATTTTAGAATTATGCAATCTCTCAATTAATAAAAATCCCACACATCTAATTAGATATTAAGCCCTCTTACAGACTATCGAGTCCTCACATGAGATCTCTTTTCGTATAAATTTCCGATTTGATTATTTAAGTGATCTATTAGATTGTTTAACTCTCATTACCAAATCTAATCGTTTTTCTATCAGTTCACTCTCTTGATTTGTTATCGAAGCATGCAAATGTAACAAATAATTACAATACCCAGTGTACTAACATCAAAAGAAATTAAGTTTAAAACATCATCATCAAACCCAAATCCATCATTACTAAATCCATCTCATACATTCAAAAGAAAGAAAAAAAGATGAAATGAAAATGTCACTTGGAGGGGTTAGGATGGATCGGGAAGGTAGCTATAATAGCAGCCTTTGTTCATCCCTTTTCCTTTCTCCTCTTCTTCTCCTTCCTTAGATCTTTCCTAAAGTTGCAAATGGAGGCACACAAAAAATTAAGTTCTCCCCTCTCTTTGTTGTATTTTCTAATTAAGGCAAAAACTATCGTTCATTTGGGAAAAAAATTCCAAAATATCCCTTGAAAAGTTGAGTTTAGAAGTCGATCCACATCTACTCTTATGCAAGCCACTATCGTGGAACTCAAAAAATTATTTATGTAGGCCATGATCGTGGCCTTCCTTGCTCACTGTTGTCATGATTATGGCCTGGCCCTGAGTGTTCCTCGGGGCTTCCTCCAAATCTCATCTATTCTTCAATTTTTGTCGCAAACACTGACAAATACATCAATGCACCTCAAATACACAAAATTAAAGTTCAATAGCATGCTCTAACCCATAAAACACTCAAAACACAAATATTAACCAACTAGCACAATTCTAACCCTATACATACATGAATTAGTTAAAGAACCACTAAAATAAAATAAAATGCCTACTAAAACATCATGCAATCTACAACTATTACTAACACTAAGAACTTATTTAATGTAGACCCTAAGCTAGAAAGAACTATGTGGAGCAATCGTTGTATAGCAAACCTTAGGGAATTTGAACTAAATCGTCAAATAAAGGATTTGGAAGGTCATATAGACACTAAAGAATCACACTATATAACAGACCAACCGTGAACAATGTTCAACTATGCTAGGCTAGACTTACATGGCACAGAATCTAACCTCATGAGATCAATTGTATAAGTGAACAATTTTAAGATCAAACTAACCATCATTCAAATTATGCAACATTCAATCTAATTTGATAGATTCCAAGATGAGGACCCTAATGTGCACATCTCTAACTTCTTAAAGATCTATGATGGAGTGAATGACGACGCAATCAGATTGCTCCATTTCCTTTCTTTTTAAAAGGAAAAGCAAAGCAGCGGTTCAATTCTATGCCACTTTAGTCATTGACCAATTGAGATAAAGTGGAAGAAATTTTTTATTAAAATACTTTCCTCCTACGAAGACTAAAAAGTTGAGGAATGACATCTTGTCTTACTCTCAAACTGAAGGAGAATTACTATACGACATTTGGAACAGATTTAAGGAGATGCTTTGACGATGCCCACATAATGGATTACCTCTGTGGATGCAAATCTAAACATTTTATAACAAGAAAAGTAAGAATATAAGGTAGTCAATTGATATAGCAGTTAGAGGGACATTAAACAAAAAGACACCTGAAGTGGCCCAAGAGTTGATACAATATATGGTATGAATAATTATTAGCGATGCTTAACTTGAGCACAAATCACCAATAAGCCATCTGGAGCGTACGAAGTAGATGTAATAATGAGACTGGCGAGTCAAGTGGAAGGCATAAAATTACTATGACTCTATAAGGAAGAGTGATACAATCTGAATTATGCAAGATAGATCATCAGGACAAGATTATTAATGAGATCAACACAAATATGTAGACTATTTAGGGAATGCTCTAAGATCTCAAAATAACCACTATAGTAAGACATACAATCTGAGATGGAGGAACCATCCCAACTTCCCACGGGGAAATTGGAACAACCTTTCACCTAGATTATGAGCACAAAAATCATAATCAAGGGAACAAATATGGATGAGAAGATATGTTGGAACCCCTCCCCGGTGAATTGTGGGCCCGACATCCTACGTGACATCTGGGCGCGCATCCCACGAGGGAGGGATTCCTCACCACAAAGGAAACCTCAAATCGAACTTAATTTAACGTCATCCGAACAAAATTTGATGAATTTACCCTAATTATCCACAAATGAAA
>JANVCQ010191025.1:0-23447 GCA_025531925.1 Erythroxylum plowmanianum
GAAGTTTTGGTTAAAAGGGGATTGTATTCAAAAACGGATACACAATTCACCCCCCCCCCCCTTCTTGTGCATTTTGTATATCGAATATTAAGTCTATACTAACGTGTGATTCACTTTAGAACCTCCCTCAGGGCCTTCCATGTAACTTCCTAAAGAACGAAAGTTACCAAACCTTAATTATTCCACACCTAAAATGGGAAGATACTATTCTGGTGAGAAAGTTGTTCATCCTAGAGAAAAGCTAGGAATCTTGTTTTCATGAGTTATTCCTTAAAAAATGGTTTAAAATTAGATTTATTAAAATAAAGTTGTATTAGAAATTAAGCCATTACTTTTTCATTGAAGGATAAATAAGCCATAAAGACATTTATTTAGAATTTATAAAGGAATGGAAAATGATTAATAATGTATAATAAGTATTTCTATAATTTTTTATTCTTTAATAAATTCTTATTAAACCACTAAGTTATGTTAAAGTTTTTTGAAAGATGAATGAAGAAATTTTATTAGCATTGGTTGAGCAATTACACTGTTGCAATGATAGGATATTACAATATCTAAAAAATATACTATTGTTTGTTACAACAAGCTTATGAGTTGTGATTTAAAGATTCCATCTAAGTTTTATGCCTGGAGTGAGATTGTTTTATGCATTTCTTGCTAACATAAGTTCTCTGATCTAGTTTAGAGTGTATTTTCCCAGATGATATTTTTCGGTGGCTACGCGTTTCTAAAGTATAATGTTTCTTTCTCTCCAAATTGATTAGATTATGGATATGAAGGTAGTTTTAAAGAGCATTCCATCTTGCTGGAGTTCCTTCGTATTCTTTATTATCCATAATAGGACCCTATTCTATTCATATAAGTGATAATGCCCTATTAGTAAATGCAACTCCCTACTCTAAATGACCTTTGAGCACTTAGATTAGAAAAAAGATATTGTTTAAATTAAAAAAAGATCTCCTTCTCGATTATAATTCCCAAACCCTCTATCCTTTCTTCTAATCATGTTCTTATACTATCTAACTAATCATTGATGCTTTATGATTAATGCTTTGCCTCTATATTAGCTTATACTAGGGTGCATGCTCAAAACAAGTTCTATATATCTTGTAACATTAAACATTTGTGAAAGATCCATTGTTATTAGCTAACCAAATGATCTTTTCATCCATGTGCAAATAAATGAGCTGAGATAGAATTTTTTCAAGTAAGAGAACCTCTAAAATTGTAGTACTAATCTCATTCAATACGATTTAATAAACTCTGACATTTTAGAGATATCCTAAGTATTATGTGTGTTAGTTCATTTCTTTTTATTAAGGGCTATGATCATTCCAATTGTCTATCCAAAACTAGGAGATTTCTCCATTCCCTTATCTATCCTTGAACTAAGGATAAATGCAATTTATTAACTTAATCATATGTTTAAAGTTTTATTATTGTTCTCCACTTATTTCCAATTGCCATATGTTCTCATCCTTTATAATAAATCTTATTGATCCATTAGCCCATAATGTTTCTTTGTCAATAATCAACCTCCATATCCTCTTGTATAGTAGAATTTTCTACATGAGTGTTACGGGAACTTTTCCTAGCCCCCCTTTTTCCTTGGAATGGAAATTTCATCCCATTTGACCTTAGCCCCTTTTGAATTCTCTCCCTTACTTGACCATAATAACGATTTGACACACTTTTCAGTTTCTTTTATAACTCTCTTCGGTAGTACTAGATGAGCACTCTAATGAACATGCAAACTTCTTAAAAGAAAACTAATGAGGATCAACTTAGTAGTAAATGACAAGAATATGTTATTCCAAACATTGATTCTTGCTTTGTGTGATTCAATCAATGGAATGCAAGCAATATATTTTGTCTTAGAGGTGGTAATGTTGATTCCAAGATATCTAAAAGGAGGAGTTTGAACATTCAAACTAGCGTTCTTACTAAACTTAATATAATTATGTACATCTGATGAAAGAAATATATTGCCTTTGTTAAAAATAATTTCCAAAACAAAGTAGTTTGTAAATAAATTCTGGATTTCTAAAATAATTTCTATGGATTGGATATCAGGCCCATACAATAGCATAAAATCATCTTTAAAAACCAGACAACTGATCCTCAACTATATATATATGTGATAGAAGTTAAACCTACTATTGCAAGAGATAAAAGTGCTTAATAATCTGGATAGTGCTTCAATTACCAAGGTGAATAAGTAAAAAGAAAGAGGATCCCTTTGTCTTATTCCTTTGGTGTATCTCTTTCTGAAGGTTTGATAAGGGGTTCCATTTATTACCATACTAAATGATGTTTTAGTTATGCATTCCATTGTCCATTGCACAAGCTATGGTGGGAAGCCAAGAGCTTGTAGGAAATTTTCAATAAAATACCATTTGATAGTATCAAAAGTTCTAAATAAATCTATCTTGATTGCATAAATTTTTATAGATCTTTCTATTGAATAATCCTTCATTAATTTCTAAACAACTAGCACATTGGCAAAGAGTTTGGACATTGGAAATTTTTATAGATCTTTCTAGGTATGAAAGCCCCTTGAGTTGGATTGATAACATCTTTTAAGTATAGCTCCAGTATATTGGCAAAGAGTTTGGACATCATCTTAAAAACTATGTTACAATATGAAATAGGTTTTTAATCCATCATTGAGGGTGGATTGTACTTCTTTAGAATTAGGATAATATAGGATTTGTTCATCTCTTTCAACATTTTTGATGATTTGGAGAACTCTTATATACTTCAACAAACAAACTACTAGTAACATCCCAAAGCCTCCCAAAAGAAAAGTGCAAAATAACCATCTGCACTAGATACTCAGATCCTGGTTGATTCTATTTTTAAAGATTATGTTAATGTCTTTTATCCATAGTTGTTATTAAAGTTTGATCCCATCAGTTTAGTGAAGTAATATAAAACAATCTCCTTCATCTTGTTCTCGTATGAGTGATGAATCCCATAATTGTCTTACACCATTAAATTTTTATTTATATTTCTTATGGATAAAATCAAGAAACAAAAAATTTTGTTGTTAGCATCTCCTTCTTTCAATCAAGTAATCATTGAATTATGCTTGAGAACCGAATTTTGCAGTGATAAAGCATCATATTACCCCCTTCATTCTCTGATTCTCCAAATTCTTAAAACATTATCTTGAAGGAGTTTATAGTAATTTTCCTAAGTAGTCCTCATATTGTTCTTTCCCTTAATAACACTCTTGGTTTTCCCTTAGCAAAAACCTTGATTGTATATTTAACAAATTAGAGCTCCCTCGTGAGTTGGTAAGTCTTATATCATTTAACTTCCTTTTCCAATTAATGTCTGCCATCTTTTGAAATCCCTCTTTTTTTTGTTAATCCATTAAAAAATCGTAAAAGGAACTCTAGTTGGATTGTATGGATAAAATCTTAGAATTTCTATCCAAGAATGATCAGAACAGACATTGTCATCAAATTTAGCAAAAGAATTTGATAATTGATTGAGCCACTGTTAACCATTACTCTATCTAGGTTTTTCCTAATAAGCAAGTCCCCTTGCTGCTTATTTATCAAAGTGAATAGGCAACCTGCATACCTCAGATCCATAAAGCCTACATTTTGTACAAGATCAATAAGCTCCTTCACGATTGATTGTAGCACACTCAGCTTCTAATAAGGATTATATATAGTTAAAATTACCTATTATCACCTAAGGCCCAGATACTCCTACATTAATGGTTTTTATTTCTTCCCAAAGTTGTATAAATCATTGACGTTTCAAAATTAATATTTGTACCTTGAAGTTGGCATTTTAGATGTAGGAGTTGATCATATTCCTAGATTGTTTGTAACAATACTTTGTCTAAATTATAGGCAAAAATTATCCTCCCATTGTAATGGTTAGTTAAATGTGTTCTTTGGTACTAAAGTTGCATCAGTTTTTGTAACCTCTACATCTTGAGCAAGCTCAAGGAACTCCTCTTGGCTAAGGTTTATCCCTCTTTCTTCCTCTCCCTTAGTCAAAGGAGGTTACAGGACCAAGTTCCATAAGGTTGAGACCCTATGTAAGGTCTTGACAAGGTGATTACACCATGTGGTAAGAAACTTGTAGCTAGTTGTAAGTTACCATAAAATGAAATAAGCATAGGCATTTAGGTAATTTTAAGTTATAAGCTGGAGCCCTTCTCTTTAGGAAAAGAAGGACATTAACTTATGTTAAGTTTATAACTCTTAATCAAACAAGGGTAAGATTTTTTTAAAAAAATTACATAAACATTATGAACAATCATTTAAATAAGAATCTATGTATGACAATAAATTAATCTTAAATTTTTATAAAAACTAAAGATATATGAATTGATCATTAATAAGCAATTCGTTAAAAAAATAAACTTGAAACATATAAACATATAAGTAATATTAAGTACATGTTCAAAATAAAATGATATACATGCCTATTATACATTGTTTTTTTCGTATATTTGTTAAATAAAAATTTTAAATTATAGGAAATCTCTATACCTTTAATATATTTACAAGATTTAAATTTATTATCTATCTTTAGTATTGAGAGTTATTTTTGATATTTTGTTGAATATTTAAGAATAAATAATTTATTGTATTCTATGTTACACCATTAAAAATTTTAAAATAATATTATAATGCTTTATTTATATTAAAATAAACTTTCAAAGAAGAAGGTAGTAGGAAGAAATTTCTGAACACCTGTACATTTAATCCTTTTAGATAAACCATATGTTCCAAATAAAACTCTAATGAAAATAATCAAAATGAAAACATTTATAAATGAGTATACAGCTATAAACCATATATTTAAACAAAACTTTTTCTTTCTATTATTCTTCAAGTTTTCTATTTTCTATATATTTTTAAGAATGATTATTTTACTTTCTTGCATGCTTTAATTATTATAATTATAATTTAATTATGTTACATTTTTGTGTGAAGCTATTAGACATATCTTGAAATTATTAATATTTTAGGCAAGTGTCTTAGATGTGCTTTCTTTAACTTAATTGTCTATATTATTTAATTATATCATTAATTATATTTATTTTTAACCATATGCTTTATTCGTAAACATAAATTCTTACCAACAAACAAAATCTAAGTTAACTATAGGAGTCAACTAACTTTTGTCTTGAGATAAATAATGATTACATTGTTTTAATATGCATCAAATTATTTGTAAACAACTATTCTCTTATTTCTTATACCAATTGTTTACTAGTGTATAGAAAAAAGGGTTAACTGTAAAACAATCTCTACCTTTATTCAATTTTTCAATACTAGCTCGAACTTTAAAAGTGGCGCTAAAAATGCTCAAACTTGTATTTTTGCAAAATAGTGCTAAAATCTTACGCCACCTCATTATTTTTTCCAAGTAGTTGCCATGTAAAATAGTGATACCATATATGATATTTGAATTTAATAAAAAAATATGTTAAATTATTGAAGACAAAAATGACATCTCTTATCTCCATAGCGAGTAAGATAGAGAGAGAATGTAAAATTTTAACTTCTCACCAAAATCTTATGCTCTATTATTCACTACTCGACCTGTTGGTTTGTTACCTATTTATTTGTTGCTTGTCACTTGTTTTTGTGATGTTTTTGGTTATGATTGCAAAAAATTGACATGAATTTAATATGAAAAAGTTCTCGAGTCTAGAAAGATAAGCATTGCTACATCTTGATTCATCTCAAGTTTGACTACTCTTTTTGGTTACTAATGCTTCACATTTTAAAACTCTAAAAGATTATGAGTATTTCTACTATAAAATGATATCTTAAGGGTTGAGGTTAACCAAAGTTGAGATTTTTGTTATTGTTTGTTTTTTGAAAAATTAGAATTAAAAATATTGAAAATTAGTGAAGAGAGTCAACAATACAACTTAAAGAGAGAAAACAAACTCTCCCATGACAAAACGACAATGCAACCATAAACAATTGTTAGATGCAGAGAAAATTAGCAAGCACTGGATGACAACATATCAAAAGCCACAACATTAAAGAGTAAACGACAGCCTATCAAGAATCGAATAAGGTTTTGGATGGTAAAAGGGATAAAACCTCACACATCTACAAATCGATGCCTAAAATCTTCCCCAGTTAGGGTTGGAATATTTAGCACCAATGGAAGCCACTTTTCGCTACAGATAAGCCATAGGTGAGAAGATTTTGTCTAATGCTTCTTTCCTTGCTCATTTGTCTTTTAATCAATTATTTTATGTCTACTCAGACCATATTTGAGCTTAAGAAAAAGCTCCTTATTATGGAGATTGCCCACCTCGAAGCAAATTTCCAACTTTCTCTTGCTCTCCATATGCTTCTTTTTTTATCAGTCCTTTGTTAGATAGTCTCAACAACAAGCAGTCTCTCAGTTAAACCCTATCATTGTCTCTTTGCCCTCTAACACCTTGTGATAAGTCTCCCTTCTGTTGTTTTCTCCGTGGTACATATAACTTGCATTCTTCACTATAATCTCCATTAGATAGCTAGTTGAAATGAGCATTCCTTGATAGATCTCGAGGATATTATTTGCTCTTTAACCTTATTATAAACACGCCCAATAATCTTTTGTTAACTTCTACTGATATCTTGGAACCCGTGTAGGTTCCTTTCAACCCATATTTCTTTATTGCAAGTCGTAAAGGAAATTAGGCAGATAATTGTATTAGGATGGGAAATAGTCTTTAAATTGATAAACCATTAAAGAATCCTTGCATATTGATGTTTTCTTAAGAACCAAAGAAATTTATGTCTAATCCAAAATCAAATGTCCCTAGAGAATTGACACTCAAAGAAAAAAAATGGCCTCTATTTTCTCGTCCTAAATTATACGACATGACTCAAATAGAATTCAACAAAGAAAACCTATCCATTGGACTTAACTTGTTTACGGTAATGAGCCGTAGAATGAAGGAGGAGCTAGGCAATAGCTCTTTATGCCAAACCATATCATACCATTCCACTTTTAGTACTAAATAATCCCTTCAAATGATTTCTCTAATTATATCTATCAGGGGACAGTAAGTTAGGAGGATAGTTGGGTTTTAGGGATTGAAGTTCTCTTGGGAACTCTATCCATTGCCCTTCCCTAATAAAGGATTTAACCTTAGCAGTTGAAGGGAGGTGTCCCAATAGCTAAGTTGCCCTTGTCCAGTTATCGTACCAAAAACTGGCACTTTCTCCATTCCCTACTTGACATGTGATTTTGGATTTCAAATCATCCTTGACCTTTAGTAATTGTGCTAGAAACCAAGAGTGGGAAGTCTTGGGGTTAATAGCCCATAAACTCCTGCCTTTTAGGATGTAACTATAGAGCCATTTAACCAATGGTGTTTTTTTATGCTCAAGAATAGACCAAAACTTCTTTATCAAGAGAGCTTTATTAAAGGATTTGATTGGAATAACCCCTAAACCTCCCACCAACTTAGGTCTATAAACATTAGCCCATTTTACTTTGGCATGTCTCTTGTTAGGGTCACCTCCTCCCTATAAAAATTTCCTCATAAGTTTTTCTAAAGATTTAATAACTCCCTTTCCCAGCACCATTTTGGAATACCAATAGACATGTATGGAATTAAGAATTGAGTTGATTAACAGTAGTCTACCTCTAAAGGATAGGGTTCAGTTGGTCCAAGAAGTCAATCTCTTTTGAATTCTTTCAATGAGGGGATAACACTCAATAAACTGAATCCTTCTAGTAGTGATTGGCAAGCCTAGACAGCATAGAGAGGATTGATTTCTCCTTATTTCGACGATAAAGGTAACTTTTTCTTCTATTTGATCAACACTTTTGGACAGAACAAAGTGGCTTTTAGTATAATTGACTTTCAATCCAGACATAAAGTTAAATTAATTTAGTGAAGTCATAAGGAGATTAATGAAGCCTTGTCAGCATTAGAGAATAAGAATAGGTCATCTATAAAGCACAAATTCACCAAAGAGACTTTCTTACATCAACTGTGATGTTTAAACTTTGTACCCCTACCAATATTGTACTTTAAGAGAGAAGTAAGAGCTTTCATGTATAATATGAAAATATAAGGTGACATTGGTTCCTCTTACCTAAGTCCCCTCTTTCCATGAAAAATATTTGTAGGAGTTCTATTGACTAAAGCAACATAGGAAGGAGAAGTAATACAAGCTTCAATCCATTTAGTGAACATACTTGGAAAACCCATCACTTCAAGAAGACTCAATATAAATTTCCATTCTATGCTATCAAAAGCCTTTTTAAAATATATCTTGAAAGCATAATTCTTTGGAGCATTCTTCCTTGAGTAGCTTCACAGAAGTTCCTACACTATAGAGATATTATCTCCTATTTGCCTGTCATACAGAAAAGCACTTTGGTTATCACTAACCAAATAACCCAAAAGAAGTTTTAGTCTATTAGAAATAATCTTTGCGATCACTTTATAGAGGAATTTGGAGCATACAATTAGTCTGTAATCCTCCAAAGATACTAGATTGTTTAACTTAGGGACCAAACAAAGATAGGTTTTATTGATTTCCTTCAATAGAATGCCTGTACAGAATAATTCTTTAATAGCTTCCTTCACCATTGAGCCTATTTCAAGCCATGCTTTTGAAAAAAGAACCCATTTAAACAATCAGGTCCTAGTACCTTATTAAGATTCATTTGGAAGACCACCCCTTCTATCTCATAATCATCAATAGTCCTAGAAAGTGATGCCTTCTCCTTTGTAGCAAGTTTGTTATGAATAATAGAATCCAGGACTTGAATAAGAATAGTTGAATTTTGATAGCAGTAGAAATACTTAAAGAGCCTTTCAACCTCTCTCAATAACTCTTCTTGTTTACAAATCTTCCTCCCATCATGTATGGTGTTTCCTTTATAGAGTTGTAGTTCTACTTGGCTATTATGGAGTTGCAGAAAAAATTATAATTTTTATTAGCTTCCTTGAGCCACTTTATCTTGGCCCTTTGCTCCATTAGACTGGCATGATTATTCAGAGTTTGTAAGTAATCTTTCAAAGCAGTTTTCTCCAAAGATAATAGAGAGTTACCCCCTGGTTTATAGGAAAAAAAGATTTTATACCTTGAAGAGCTTGTTTTTGACTACTAAAATGGCTTGATAAGTGTTGTCCCCTTTAAGTTTCTTTAGAGACTTTAATCCTTCTTTGATTATCGTAAGCTCTAGACATATTTGAACTAAAGTGTACCATTTACAATAGCTGACACCCTGCCACTTAAACATCCCTAGAAACCTTCCACATCAACCAAATAATTGTTAAAGAGAAAAGGAAACTATCGTTTCACTTTTAAGAATAATTCACAAACCTTCATAGGGGTATGGTCCAAGAACATAAGGTCTAAGAAAGAGGCCTTACTTTCGGGGAATTGTTTTAACCAAGCTTGATTGTCTATAACTCTATCTAGCTTTTCCTAAAGAACCATCCATTAGCTTGCTTATTACTACAAGAGAAGAAGTGACCATTTGCTGACCGCGCATCATAATGTTAGTCAAAATAAAATATCTAAACTACTAATATAGCAGTTGTGAGTCTAGATCGATCTCACAAAGAGTGTGTATTAAGTTGTTGAAATGAAATTAATCAATGTTTAGGTTTAGGAGGTTTTGGATTTTTCAGATAAAAATAAATGAAACTAGACTAATAAAAACGAATTAAAGAAAACATGTGAAAATTTATAAAAGTGGGTTAATCGTAGGTTAATAATTAACTCGAGTTTTTTCTTAGATTTTGTTTTGTCAAGATACGATCGTTAATTAAACCTAGCCACCAAAAAACCTAGGATACGATCTCTAGATTTAATTAGGCAGTAGCAATATGAATTAGGAAAACCAATTAATCAAGGCACCAATCATATACGATGCGTCATTTAACCTAGATTATGTTATCCCTAATGATTACGAATCATTAGTCGCTACACATGAATTTCCAACAAAACAATTAGGAATTATATCAAAATTCTAGTAATGGGTGCAATTAAACGATTTAATGAACACATTAAAATCATCTTTTCACAATACATTCATACACTAATAACTGAACAATAATGAAAATGTGATTATCCATACAGAACCTAAATTCGTATGCCTAGGATAACACAATCAATTTAATAAGAGAGAAAGAAACAATAAAAATATGAAATATATTTAACCTGGGCCGTCGGTATCGATGTCTCCTCTGAATTGGCATCTAAAACTTAGCCTTTCATGGGTCGCTCCAAAGAAAATGCTTCATCTACTCCAAAAATGTCCCTATTCGAAGACCCCTGTAGCGCCTCCATTCCTCTCTTATGTCGCAAGCTTCGCTCTATTATTAACTATTGTAAAGAATTAACCTTGTTTGGCCATGCTACTATTCACGCCTCATTGCTCTCTATTTCTATCGCCTACTATTCTCTCCTCAATATGTTATTGATGTGACCATTTAACTTGGTGATCTACTGCTCCTGTTCACCTGTGTTTATAACCTATAAACTTCCTTTTAGCATGAATGACAGCATTTGCGTTAAGGGCAAATGTTGAAATGCAGACGTTGTCTACGTTTTATCTCCTAGTTGCTCCTCCTACACTGCATTTTGGCATCTTTCCTATCTACTGATCTGCTGGTTATGCATATGTGTTTCGTTCCCTTAGATGTGTCGTTTTCTTCTTCTTGCTTTGCCCTTTTTGTCTTCTTTTCTAGTTGTCCATCTTCATTCACTATTCTTTGCATTTTTCTTCTTTTAATTTTCTTCTTAGACAAGTGAAAATTAATCTTCAAAAAATTGCCCAAACATCATGCTTTCAACTCACTTTAATTTCTTTGCTTTCAAATTATGCCTAAAATTACATATAAGTCAAAATGAGTATCTTAAGCAATTTTATGTCATTAATCGCTAAGTGTTATGAGATAATTAAATAATCAATTAAGCGCCTATCAATTTCCCCACAATTAGCTTTTGGATGTCCTCAAGAAAAGCAACAAAATTAAGCTTATAAACCCAAAAACAACATTTACTCATTTCCCATAATTCCCAAGAATATATAATCATAACAAAGATGAATGACTTTTAAAAATCATAGCAAGAAGTCAACATTCCAAGCTTTTACTCATGATCAATCAACATTCCTGATCTTCAAAAATTGAGAGCAATCTAATAGTAGACTCGAAAAATGTGTTTAACTAAAATATATCCATAGGTACAATCAACATCATTCATGATTACGTCATTCCATAACTATGCATATCATTTCATTTCTCCACAACTAATGTTCACATGCAAAATCATGGATCAAAGGATTTTTCAAGGTTGTAATGTGGGTAAAGATAAGGTGATATGTGCTTGGGTCAAGTAGCGTGAAAGATATCAAAGCTAGTGAAACAAAAGTAACACTCAATTATATCACCAAGTGCACAAGTTCACACTCATCAGAAACTAGGTACCGTTAGTTATGATGAATGCAACATTTGTATTTCACAACCTAATTCAGCTCTTGCACACAAACAAATGAAGCATATACCAATCAGAAGGAATCACTCATACAATTGATGCCAATAATACATTGAAACTGTAAGAGTGAACCTTATAAGCCAACATCTACCTCATATTCAACATACTCAAATAACACATTCATTACAACTCTAGGAAGATGAATTAATTATGAATAACTTTGCAAACTCATATCCACTTCCTCCTTGATAAATTTATTTCAACAATTTTTTATTTTTTTGTTTCTTTTTCTTTTTTTTTCTTTTCTTCTTTTTTCTTGTGTTTTTCTCTTTTGTCTCTTTCTTTCCCTTTCTTTTTTTACATTAAAAGAAACTACAATAACATGGGAATTTCAATGATAAGACAGAACAAAATATCCCAATATTGACCAATCCACATATATTTACACCCCCACACGTACACTTTTGTACATCCATAAACTCACCAAACATAAACACTCCACTAGCTTTATGACTTGGGTAAGAAATTTGGTTAAGTTTAAAAGCATAGAATGTAGTTTATACAAAAAGAAAGTATAAAGCTCAAAGGGGGTTAACTATGAAAAAACCATGTCAATAAGGTAGGCTATTTGGCTAATGTAGTTCAAAAAAAAGAATGCTTAAGCATTTCCATGTTAATGCATGTGATAAAAATGTGGTCTCGAATAAAATTTTAAGGTAAATCAAGATGTACATGTCATGAAGGTCACACATTATCAAAAGACATTGAGATTGATATGAATGTGTCAGTCAAATAAGGCTCAAAATCTCACCAACTTTGTCTAACACTAGTCAATACTCCTTTAAAGATAATGCATATCGACCAATCACAAGCTAAAAAATTCATGCTAAAGTTGATATGAAATTCTCTAGTCAATTCACACCCTAATCATGACTATATAATCCCAAAAGCAACAGAAAACAAGAAAATGTTGGTTTGTTTGTTTTATTCTTTCTCTCATTTTGATTGAAAACTTAAAACAAGTAAAACAAACAAATTTAAAAACATACATGCATATAAAAAGTAATGTAGAAATGTAAAGGAAAAGAAATTTACTTCCTTTGGGCTGCCTCCCAATAAGCGCCTTTGTTTAAGGTCTCTGGCTAGATTACATGTCCTCCTCACGTGACAAAATTGTGATTTTCAAGTGTCATGTGCGGCTCCTCCACATGAGGTTCTTTGGGATAGGGTCTCGGTTGACAGTCTATCATATTCAGCATCTTCCCTACCCTCTGACTTTCAATATTGACTAAGTCTATGCACTATGGAAAGATCTCAAATGTCTCTTCCCCTTTTTCTTCCTCATTTAATTCCTTCAATCTGCTATATAAAGGTGAAGAGTTAATATAAAAATAATTATGAACTCATTGCTTACCTTCGAGCTAAAAGATATGTCTTTTTCTACTTTAAGATCCCCTTTGCTTCTTCATCATATACAATTCCTTAAGTATTGCTCTCAAAATTCTCAAGCTCATCATCACTCTATAAGGTTTCTACACTAACATCCACTGGGTATACCTCAGGTTGATATGGTTGCTCCTCTTCCATTTGTGATTCTAAGTAGTTGATCCTCACAGCCACCTCACCCATTTGACTTGCCACGTTCTAGTTTCTAGACGTTATATGCCTCATTTCCTGGTAGAACTATTACAACTGCTACTGTAGGCTCTGTTGAAAATGGAGATTGTTAGCAATCATAACATTAATAAATTCTTCCAGAGGTGTACCTAAATCATGATAAGAAACTTCTAGTCTATACAAGAATTGTTGTGCATCCTACAAACTAGCATAGAAGTAATTCTGATAGTCATCTCATCTATAACAAAAGTTAGGTTGATCAATTCAACCTTGGTTATAAGATTGAAAGTAAGGATTAAAGAAAAAATCACTTCCATTTATGAATTTTTTAATTAATTAATTTTTTTACAAACACGAAACAGAAAAATAAAAGGATCAGGAAATAACTTAAAAGAAAGCAATTACAAACCAATATACACAAAGCATCAACTAAAATCACAAATAAAAACTAAAACACCACTCTCCCTAGCAATGGCACCAAAATTGCCTGTGTGTCATAGAGTTATAGCGCTAGTCAAAATAAAATATTTAGACTACTATTATAGTAGTGGTGAGTCTAGGTCGATCCCACTAACAACGTGTAAATTTGTTGAAATGAAATCAATCAATGTTTAGGTTTAGGTATTTTTCAAGTAAAAATAAAATGAAACCAGACTAATAAAAACAAATTAAAGAAAACATGTGAAAATTGATAAAAGTGGGAAATTTGTTAAGGATCCAGTTCTTTGGTTCAATCTCAGCCTACACCCTAATTAAACATATTTCCTTCATTTGTTGTTCGTAAACATTTCCCAATAACTATTAAGCGTAGGTTTATAATTAAACCGAGTTTTCCCTTAGGTTTTGTTTAATCAAGATACGATCATTAATTAAACCTAACCACCTAATAACCTAGGATACAATCTCTAGATTTAATTAGGTAGTAGCATTACGAATTAGAAAAATCGATTAATCAAGGCAACAATCACATATGATGCGCCATTTAACCTAGGTCATGTTATCCCTAATGATTATGAATCATTAGTCACTACATATGAATTTTAACATAACAATTACAGATTATACCAAAATTCTAGCAATGGGTTTGCAATTAAACGATTCAATGAACTCATTAAAATTATCTTTTCTAATACACAATGGGTTCATACACTAATAACCTAATAATAATGAAATTTGATTATCCATACAGAACCTAAATCTATATGCCTAGGATAACACAATCAATTTAATAGAAGAGAAAGAAACAATAACAATATGAAATACACTTAACTGGGTCGTTGGTGTCGATGTCACCTCTGAATCGGCATCGAGAACTTAGCCTTTCATGAGTCTCTGCAAAAAAATGCTTCAATCCCTCCAAAAATGTCCCCAACCGAAGACCCCTATAGTGCCTCCACTCCTCTCTTCTGTTGCAAGCTTTTCTCTACTATTCACTGATGTGATAAATTAACCTGACCATGCTATTATTCACTCCTCCTTACTTTCTATTTCCATCACCCCTACTGTTCTCTCCTCATTATGTTATTGATGTAACCATTTAACTTGGTGGTCCACTGCTCCTGTTCACCTGTGTTCATAACCTACAGACTCCCTTTTAGCATGAACGACAGTGTTTGCATTAAGTGCAAATATTGAAATGTAGATGTTTTCTACATTTTATCTCTTGGTTGCTCCTCCTGCATTGCATTTTGATGTGTTTCACATATGTTAAGCTACTAGTTATGCGTCTATGTTTCATTCCCTTAACTGTGTCATTTTATTCTTCTTCCTTTGTTGTTTTATCTCTTTTTCTAGTTGTCCATCTTCATTCACTATTCTTTGCATTTTTTTAATTTTCTTCTTATCTTTTTAATTTTCTACTTCTTATTCTATGAAGACAAGTGAAAATTAATCTTTAAAAATGGCCCAAATATCGTGCTTTCGACTCACTTTAACTTCTTTGCTTCCAAATTATGCCTAAAATCACATACAAGTTGAAGTGAGTATCTTAAACAATTTCATGTCATTAATCGCTAAGTGTTATGAAATAATTAAATAATCAATTAAGCACCTATCATCTGCCTTAAGGTCTAAGATTCCTAACTGATCAACACAATTCTTAAAATCAAGAAAGAAGTTTCTTAAAAAGAAATGCCCCTCTACTTCTGTTCTGAAAAGATTTTAATTAAAATCATCTGTTAGTAGCCAATAGCCTACCACTCTTCTTTGAAAGTTTAGTAAGTTGTTAGGTCCAAAACTTTTCTAAAAGGGATCGAAAATGCTAAAGGAAAAACTTCCCAGATTGGGATTCCTTCGTTTTTATCTTATGCCATATTCTATCATTGAATTTAGCACTAACCTATGATTAGTTAGTCGATGTAGATATCATTGTAGGTATTTAAGTTCATTGGCCTTGTCTTTTGTAGGTATCCAGCATAGCTATTTTATTAATATAACCTTGACCACAATGCAAAGACTAGATAAGTAGAGAAAAATTGTCATTTATATATGGTTCATATAAAGATAAAATGAGTTTCCTGCATTTGGTATATTCTCTAGTTTTATTTCCAGATATGGTGAGAAATGGGTGTTAATTACAAGAAAGAGCCAATGCAAAGAACAATAATAGATGTAGAGAAGATTTTTGCTTTAATTCGTCTACGACCTTTGACTGAGAAGGAGATTGCCAAAAATGATGTGTCATATTGGGAATGTATCAATGACACGATCAACATGAACAAAAACAATCTTTCAGTTTCAAAGAGGTCAACCTACTTAGACAATAAAGACAATGGGGGAGGAGTTGACAACAATAAGGGGAAACAAATACCTGCATAGAGGGAAATCCAAGATAAAACAAGTTGAAGGAATATTAACAAACAAGGAAGCTACTAGAGCCATACGAGGAAACCAACAAAAAGGAGAAGTAAAAAGACAAAGGAAACTAGCGGAGAGGAGAAGGAAGCCACCAACATTGTAGTGGTTTGGGGATAATTAGGTTTTTAATAATTTAACATATTTTTAATTAAATTTCAGATATAATACACGATGTCACAATCCTATGTGATAGTCATGTGGTATAAATGACATGGCATGCCACATCATCAAAGTTAGCAAATAGCTAAATGTTAGGCGATTTTTGCAAAAAAAAAGTTGAATATTTGAGTTTTAATTTAGCTTAAATTTTAAAATTCAAGCTAATATTGTAAAATTGAGTAAAGCTAAAAAAATTTACAAATCACCTTAGAAAAATTTTATAAATTATATATGAAGGATGATATGATATAAATCTTTATAATAAAAGATAAGTTGCAGGGAACAAAAAGATAAAAACAATTCCTCAAGTTAGTAAAAAAAAAGTAAAGAAATAGTATAAAATTAATTTGAAAAAAAGGAAAGTAAATTAGTGTTTTTTTTTTAATATAACTACAATTGTGCTAGATAGCATATACGTGTTTTTGAGAATATAAGCGTATATCTTAATCGTGTAAAATATAAATATCACAAAGAAATATCTTAAGTAGAATATATAAAACACAATGATTATTGAATTCCCTATAATTATGTGTATACATTCCATTTCATGTTTCTATAATAATATAATGTACCTATGTATCAAATATAATTAAAATTTTAAGTTACAAATGATAAATGTGGTTTTATTTATAAATTAAATAATTAATAATGTGTTGGGAAACCAACCATAATCGAATCATGGGCATAGCGAAAAATATTTTTACAATTTCCGTTCAAATCTCAATAATTAAATAACTTGAAAAATATTAATCATAAAATATAAAATAGTACCTGATTTAGTATTCCTGCTAAAATCCTTTCAAAACTTTTTCGATGTGTCAACCAAGAGTTATTCATAGATCCAACCTTTAATAGTATCCATATAATAATAAAAATACACTTAACTCTTTGAGAGGAAGTTAGCAGGAGTACTTGCTCCCTTACGCTTATTATTATTAATAGAAAAAGTATTAGAGTTTTAATTTTTATTAAAATTCAATCATATTTAAAGTCAAACTCTATTTATAATTATTTTAATTTTAATAAAATCAAGCATGTCATATTTGATCCCTAAAGTTTCTCAAACTTTACAATTAGGTTCAACTTAATTTTTCTCTTTTAAACTACTCTTTATATGTGACCCATTAGGTTCCTAATATATTGGTAATGATTCTATAATTTAGATCTCATAGCTTTATGTCATTTTAAAGAATCAATATCAGACATTGCTTCTTTAAAAATAGTAGGTTCATCATATATGAGCGACACATTATCCTTTCCCTTTCAATATGTAGATCTAATCTAATGGGGGATGACACATCCTACTAGTGTGTTGTAGATTATGTGTCTCTTGAACCCTTGGTTGTATATCCTACGTATCAACTTAAGGTTCTTATCCCATCTGGATGTGAATTTTTGAATCTTAAACTTCTTTAAATTCTACCTCACTCCTATTACTTTCCCTAAGAACAAATTCTCTTTTTAGGAATGTAGCATGTCTTTAGACAAGCACCTTTCGCTTAAGAGGTTGGTAAAATTGATATCTGATACTCTCTTTTGGATACCCCACAAATTTGCATTTATCTTATTTAGACTTAAAGCCTATCAAATATTCCATGCATTATATCTCTACCAATTAATTTTTCATATGGTGTCTTATCATCTAATTTGGATAGAACTCTATTTAGAAGGTAAACAATGGTTTCAAGGGCATATCCCCAAATAAGATAGGAAAGACTGTATGATAGATCAAGGAACATATTATATCTAATAGAGTACAATTTCTCCTTTCAGATACTTTATTATATTGTGGAGTTCCAAAAGGAGTCCACTGTGAGAGAATCTTATTTTCTTTTAAGTAACCTAGAAAGTCTGGTCTAAGCATTCACCACCTCGATTTGATCTTAGTATCTTAATACTTTTACTAGTTTGCTTCTCAACCTCAAGTCTAAATTCTTTAAACTTTGAAATGATTCAAAATTTTATTTCATTAAGTACATATAAACATATCTAGAATGATCATCTATGAACGTAATGAAATATGAGCATCCACCTTTAGCATAAGTATACATAGGGCTACATATCTCTAAATGTATAAGCTCTAGTAACTCACTGTCACATTCTCCCTTTCCACTCAAGGGTAGTTTGGCCATAAAAAGATTTATATGTTTAATATAATTGATATAAATGTCATTCTTTATGTAACTTTCTTATTCTATTTTTGATGATATGACTTTACCCAATGCCATAAATAAGATGGATTTTGGTCAATTAACTATCTTTTCTTGCTATTTATACTAAGGATTGACCTTTCATGATCTAATCCATACAAACCATTTGTAAGTAATCTAGGTCTATAATAAACATCAACTTTATAAAAAAGAATAGCTCTTATTCTTAATAATAAAGAGAAATTCATTTAAATCTAAATAAGAAATAAAAATTATGTTTATAGTAACAACTAGAACACATTAACAATTATTCAATTATCGTTCAAAGCTTGAAGGAAAAACTATACTATAAGTTCCTATAGCTAAGGTACCAACTTTTACTTTATCACTAACTTGCAGGTTCATTTTGCCTTTCCTCAACAATCTACTCCTTGTTCACATTTGCATGTGATTTCAAATATGAGAACCACATCTTGTATATAATGCCCAAGATTATGAAACAGAAGTATAAAGATTGATCTCAATCATAAACATACCTGAAGAAACAACTTCTTCAAGCTTCTTATCTTTCAAGGCAGCAAGATAAGTTATGTAGTTCCTCTTCTAGCTTCCATCAACTCCACAGTGAAAACCTGTGTCCTTATCATTACTCTTCTTCTTAACACCATCTTTTGGGCTTTGCTATTTTGGAAGAAGCCTTTTATTTCTCATTATTATTCTTCTTAGAGCCTTTTTCCTTGCTTTTGATAAGAATAGAACTGGTAACAATAAGAATGTACACAGCCTTTTCATTTATATGGAAGTTTATAACAAATTGTGAAAATCTCAAACTCAGATACTACAACACCACATCAATGCTCAACTCATGAAATATGACAAAACCTATTTGGCCTAATTTTTTAATATAGCCAATCATTTCCAACACATATAAATCAACTGAAGATCCTTTTTTTAAATAATAATTTGGAGCACTAATACCTCTACACCTTAATTTGTGCACCAAATAACTCCTTGAGATGCAAAATTATAGCAAGATTATATATATTCTCATGTTGCCTCTAAAGCTTTGAAGGCTTGTTTAATGTCATCAACATAATGCTAATATCTCTCCCAAACCTCATTAGTAGCATCTGAACTAGGTTCGGGTGGAACAGTGGTGTCAAGAATAAACAGATTCTTTTCTTACCAAAGAACAATTCTCAAGTTACAAAACCAATCCAAAAAATTATGTCTAGCTAGCTTTTTAACACTATAATGCTCTTTAGTGTTAGATTAGTGCTCATATTCTTTTAATAAACAAAAGACATAAAAGAGAAAGTACTACTTTATGCCATAAAATCAAAGAAATTAAGGATTTTAATAAATATTTGATTACTCACACAATTTTATTCAAAATAATAACTCTCATCATTAAATTTAGAAATTATCAAATAATTTTCTAGTGGGCTAGGATCCCATTCAAAAAAAGTTGATCTTGAGATTACTCAGCAATCCAACTAAATTTAAATCAGGTAGATAACAACTTTATCAATCACGCCTAGATTGATTGGGTGATAACTTTTTTTCAAAATATATCTTATATATTATTCCTAATTTTGTCTCTAAGTCTATACAATCATAAGTTTGTGTTAGAGTAGTGTTCTAAAGGCAATCACCTTTAGCACTTTTGTACAGATTTTATTTTGATTAATAAAGCGAAAGGCAATTTTCATTAATTTAATGTTCGTTGTGTTTATGAATTGATGTTGTTTTTAAATCGAATTAATGAAGTCCATGATACAAAACATAACATGAAGGAAATCATGATGAGATCATGATAATGAGATTCCTATAATGTGCAATTATGTTAGTATCTAAATTATCCCTAGTCATAGGATTAATGAGACCAGACATTATTAATCTGAATAGACTAGCACATATTATACTCCTCGATTTGATCAAACAGTGGATCTCATAAACTGTAAACATGAGATTTAGCACCCCCACTCTCGCAAGACAGTACCTGATATCCTGAGTGATGTTCAAGTATGTACCTTGCAAGGGTGGCATGCTAGAATAGTCAAACAATCGAAACTCGTTACAAATTTTTTTGGAACATCACACGCATATTTAGGAAATCAATAAACAAATTAGGCCCACTTTATTTATAAACATTTTCACTCATAAGTTTTACTACACCCATTGATCAATCTCATTTACAAACATTTCTAATTTGGAAAGTTATTACAAAATAGAATTATTCAAATAACAGAGGTACACTAATTGCAGAATACACAATCTGACACAAAAATAAAAAAATACAAATGCAGACGTGAACTGATCCCAACCTCTATCTCTTACTTGAATGTAGTGGCTTGGCTCCAATTTGTCTAACTAGAGATATTCTCTAAGCCTAAAAAATATTGTTGCAATTCTTGTCAGTTTTGCGAACTCAGTGAGGTAACCATTCTCGATAGTTCACTAAATTCATACAACACATCAATACATGTAAACACATAATTCACATCATTTCATTTATTATGTAATAGCACATATCACACTTAGAGTGGCCAAACCGATCAATTTGATCATTTAAAACATACACAACAATTATAAATGCAATGCACATGAGACTCACTTTCATTTGTTACTTTGTTGTGACCGAGTACCTTTCACTAGCCCATATCCCTTGGGGATACCAAGCTTGTTTCAGATAATGTCCTATATCTCTTAATGGATACTGGGTACAATTGCAACTGAGCCAGAGGCTCTTATCACACTATAAGCTTTAAGCTCTTTTTACTGGTCACTCCGATAACAATTATCTTTATCTTTCATGCTTTTATGTAATGAAATGCATCACATTCACATATTTTCAAATAGTCGTTAGATTTCAGTTTCACATTCAAAACATGTTTATCATCGAACCTGGGTCTGGCATTCAATAATAATGTTGAGTAGCACTTATTTTGTCAAATTTTCATACAAGGAGCACTTCCAATATCTCATTCATGCTTCAAATGCCTCAGACATTTAATGTCTGGAATCAACACAATCAAATTCACATTCATAAGATAACACAGGACATAATTTAAAACAAACAATTAATTAAGTGAGACCATCTAGGATACTCACACTACGCTCCAAATTAGCATTAGCTTCTATGATCCGAAAACATTTGGAAGCAGACATTTTATCCTGCATATCAATATTATGCAATACACTCATTGCACACACATTATTAATTACACAATTATATAAACATTCAATTGTACACATATATATATGTGTCATGTATAATGCATGCTCAATTTGACTATTCTGGGTATGTTTCCTTAATCACGACTCTTGATCAATCAAAATTTATCATTTTTATGTGTATAACTTATCTTTAGGTTTATACCTCAAGAACACTTGGTTCATAATTCAATTACTAGTCATTTCTTTTAAGCAGTATATGCTCTTATAATATCAAATTCTCATTCATCTTTACTTAATACATATAGCTCATCTCTTTTGAATCACAATTACTATCATATGAACAACTTCATTCCCATTATACTCATGCCTTTAGTACTTTGGTATCAACAATTCATTTATTAAGTTATAACATCATCAATCGATCATTCCAGCTTTTCTTAGATTTTTAGGTCAATTTTGCATGGCCATTAAGACAAAGAAAATGAAGTATTTTGGCAACACTTTCTTCTAATGTTCCTATATGTCTTAAGTTTCTAATGAACTAATGTTCATACAATTAGGTTCGGTATTCTACAAGTTATACACAAAATATGTCATACTGTACTCAAATTTCAGCTGTACTCAATACTCTACTTCAAGCCAAATGTCAAAATCCTTAAAGATAGAATTAAATTTTGACTTCTTCATGAAATTCATAGCCATAAGTCTCTAATTTAATCTAAATTTAAAATAATTTCATTTTCATATGTACAAATCAAGTTATGGCTAAAATATAAGTGCCTATTTAGTGAAAAAAACTCCATTTAAGAAATTCCAGCTCACTTCATCATTTTCATCATAAACTCATTAATCAATCATTATAAATCCTTTCCTAATGAATTAAAATGGCCATGAAATTTTATGTAGAGGAAATAAAATGTGTGAGGAGTTTGCGGTTCAAATTTTAAGTCAATCGGAGGTCTAGAGAAAAAGTTATGGTCAAAAGAGTGAAGGATGTCCAAAATTATCAAATATCAGTATGCCTTCACAAGCACAATTGTACACTTCCAATTGATCCTCCTCTGTCATGATTGTGCTTTTGCTTGATCTTTCAAGCCCTTAATGACCCCTTTCTGTCATGATCATGCTTGTGCACGATTATGCACTACCTCTTATTCAAGCTTCATTCTAGTTTTTCTCAAAACAGAGTTTTGGGTCAAGTTTGAATGGCCATTTTGATTTTAAAAATGAAGAATTTAGGCAAAACATTCTTCTAAGGAATTGTTTATTTATGTCTTAAGTTTCTAATGACTCTAATTTCATGTAATTTGGTTTAGAATTCTGCAAGTTATACCTAGACTACTACACACTATTCCCAAACCGCGATAAAATCCAAAATCTCAACTTCAAGCCAAATTTTTAAGCTCTTAGAGAGAGAAATAAAATTATATTCCTTGTAAAAAATATATCCATAAGTCTCTAGTTTAATTCAATCTTAAAATCATCCAATTTGGATGTCTATAGATCAAAATATAGCTAAAATACATATGCATGTTCAGCAAAAACATTACAGCTATCATACTGTAGAAATTCTTCTTTCTTTTTTTTCCAGATTTTTAACTCCTCCATTTTACATCTAACATATCTTATGAATAAATCATATTTTCTACTTCATTTTCTCTTCATTCTTAGCTCATTATCATTCATAAACAATTTATAGGCCATGATTGATCATGAACACTAAAAATAAAACATATACATATACACCTTCATCATTAACTTTCTGAACATGTTCAACTTCATGTCCATTTTCATTTCACTTCTAACTATCACCTTAATTCTTCCCATTTCAAGACACTACATTAGCCTTTTCTTTGGCTTTAAACTTATTCTAGTTCATCTTTATTATTGGACCCCGAATTTTCTTAGAATTTTTCAATTATAAAGTGGCATTAAATGAGGAAATTTATGGTGATTTATTTGTGTGCAAAGAAAAAGAAGAGTCAAGAATATGAATTGTTATATGAGATTAAGATAGGTTATTAATGATTAT